>BPLR01015845.1:0-182119 GCA_021605095.1 Caerostris extrusa
GATACAGAAGGGAATTTACGGGAGTCGCCTACGGGTGTGCCAGTGACAGAAATTCTCCTTTCCTCCTACGCTGAGATCACAGGTTCTGGACTTGTCTAAAATGTCTATCAAGTAGCCAAGAAACAAGACAACAAAATCTTCTACACCGATGATTGTAAATGCCATTTTAAAGAGATTATAACGCTTTTGCAGAGTCAGATCAGTGGTAGCCAATTAAGTATTTACAGTATCTCCTCACTTACACTCACATCTTAGTATCAACGACTAAATTTTGCTCAAACAGAATACTCTCGGTACAATTTCAAAGTCCATTAAAAAGTGTTTAATGGACTTTGAAATTTGTACGGAATTAGTCATTCTGTTTGAAGAGCTTTTTGAAATTTAGTCGTTGATTATCGTATAATGAAATGTACTTTCAATGAGGAGATACTGTAAATACTTAATTAACCTACCCTTTAATTTATGATCTACATTTTCGTCGGTGTACTTCTGTATCAGCCTGTAAGGGAATAAAAACGTTTATATTCTCTTTAAGGATACAATAGCACTGCATTTGCAATCACAGAAATCTCTCAGTTGTATAGTGTAAGAAGTATTTAGAGATTTTTTTGTTATTGTTGTTTCTTATCCTACTTGGTAGACAGTTACATCTAACCAAGTCCAAGAACCCGTGTGGTCTCATGGTAGGAAGGAAAGGGGGGTAGGCTTCTGTCGCAATGAAGCACCCGTAGGTAGAAGTCTAACTATATACTTTTCCATGGAACACTTCTGTATCAACCTGTAAGAGACTAAAAGGTACTGCTCTCTTTAAGGATACAACAGTACAACATTTGCAAACACGGAAATCTCTCAATACATTAGCTGTGTAGTGTAAGAAGTTTTTAGAGATTCGTTGTTCTTATTTTGTTGTTCTTATCCCACTTGGTAGACAGTAACATCTAGACCAAGTCCAAGAACCCGTGTGGTTTCATGGAAGCAATTCTCCTCGGCCACAAAATATTGTTTTCTAATAACAATTCATTCAACAACCTATAAAATTTATTTTCCTTTTGGAAATAGTTGTCTCTAAATCTTGTCTTACTATCTCTAAGTTTTTGTACTTCAAAAACAACACAAATTTCAAATTGAATTATTTCCGCTTAAAGCGTCTAAAACAATTTGCATGATTCTAATTTTAAAAAGATTGTATATCATGACAATAATTTGAATTTCCTGCCTTTTAGTACTACTTTTAAAACTTCAAATTTCATTCGCTTTATGTAGTGTTTTTAAATACAAATTTATAACTAATTTGATAATTATTTTTAAAAATTTCAAGTTCAAATGTTTTTGAAACTTCTGATTATTTTTTGACGAAATTCACTGTTTATTTAATAGTATAAATAACGTGTTTTTCATTACAAATCGGCACTGTACGGATATAATCTACACTCACTGTATGTTAACACCACTCTTCAAACAATAAGTTTCGATGGTTTTTTTTTTTTGTATCCATTGATTGATCTTCAATCCAACACGAATCTTTACCACACCCTTTTAGATCTCTTGACCCAAATCCAACCAATTGAAAGGAAGCCACATAACACAATTACATTTTTCTTCTTCTTCTTCTTTCTTCTCTCTCTCTCTCTTTTCTTTTTCTATTATTGTCATCGAAGCGCGCAACACCAAAAAGTAAAAGGAAAAAAAACGAAGAAAAAAAAAAAGCATCACTAATCTTCTTTTTTTAAAAGAGATAATCTTTTCCTCTCCAAAGATTATGTTCTCAGGCCACAGAAAAAAAAAGTGTTCCATTTTTTAAAAAGAAATCTCTCCAACCAATCCTCTCTAATCGCCTGAGAAACTGTTTGAGGTTTACTTGTTGAAAAATGTATCTTCTACTGCGCGAGGTGCTGACCGACTGAATCACATTTTCGCGCCTCGTTCTATTTGACAAATTGTGTTTTTTTTTTTATTATTATTATTTAATTCCTGTCATTATATTAAAAGGAAACAGAATCTTCGTTCGCTGGTTAAAATACTTCCTTTTTTTTTTTTATTATTTTATTAACCTTGAGAAAGTTAAATAAGTAATACAAAATGCTAATTATATATTATTAATTTGATTTAAAAATGAGATTCAAAAAGATAATTGATTTGATATCTTTAAATCTCACCTTTATTAAATAATAAAGATGAGATTTAAAGATATGATTTAAGAGAAAAACCCCACGTCTATCAACATCTTGGAACATCGTCCTGAAACGTCTTGGTGGTTAGCATGTTGAATTTAGTAACTAAATGTTTATTTTGTCGCTCTATCGTCATTTTGTACACTGTAGGCTAATTAGACCATAACCTACAGCTTAATGTGGATTTCGAACCACTAACAAACGTCCATACCACCTCCAGGATTCGAACCTGAAACCTGTGGTACTATAGGCCAGAGAGCCAGTCAGTTGGCTATCAGGCTGACAGAAACTGGAGAAGCTTAGTTCAAATTGCGACTAGCAAGCCGGTTCAAAATATGCCCGTCAATTCTTTCATCTATAAAAAGAAAATGCACGACAAATCTTTTGGTCGGAAGTCCTTTCATCGAGTTTGAAATGGAGAGCGGGGGTGCAAATCATTTGGAACTGAGAAATAATGTAAATTCTTGGAAGTGAGTCATTGTCACAGTGGAATACCAGTCATTGTATTTTACGATCGAAAGAGATCATTTCTAATCTGGACATTAAGTCAGGATGTCTGCAAGCAGAAAGTTCTAATGCCTGTGCCAAGTAGGCATGATAAATCTGAGTAACCGTTAAGTCCCTCCATTGCTTTCGGTGTGGATTATGAAGGATAAGGTATGAATTCTTTTTCCACCCTAGGTGCTTCACCTGGGGTGTATTCGTTCGAAACTGCGATGACACCAAAATAAAATAATCGCAGCCGGCTTACCCCTAATGGCATCTGGATTAACGTAAAATTTTGTACTTATTTGTCATACCAGAGCAAGAGTGCTCCCCTGTGGTGTTCGGAAGAAATGGTCAGTTGGCCTACAGTCTCTCACCCAAAGAGGAAGTATAATTAGCGCACCCTGCACACAACCAAGTATCGGGTTTTGCTTAGAAGTTGAATCCTTTCACGAATCTATAATATTTAAATCTGTTATCGAATCTGTCTGTTTTTAAATGTGCTAATTGTATGTGTATAGTGTTTGTCGTGTGAAAATAAAGTGCAATAATAGTTCTCCAACCTCTGCCTCAAGTATCTCAACCCAACCATACCCAGTTACAATCTGGTTGTCCAACCTGCACACTACAATGTCTTGTCCGGATGAGAGTCTCGAAGCCTATTGACCATTTCTACTGTACGTCACAGAGGATGCTCTTGCCAGTGCGAAGGAGGAAGCATTGTTACAATGTATTATAAGTTCAAATCAATGTTTTATTTTATTTATTTATCTTCAAACCCAAAATGGACACTTCACCACATTCTTTTAGGTGGTCTTTTCTTACACCAATTGAAAGGCCGCCATAAACCACAATTACATTTTTTTTTTGTCCCTCTCTTACACTCTAACCATTTAAAGCTATACCCATTAAAAGTGAACACAAAACGATAGAAAAAAAAAACTTTCTTGGTCTTTTATTTTCATGTTCAATCTTTTTTTTTTTTTTTTTTTTTTTTTTTTCATGTTCAGAGATAATTCTTTAGTAGCCGAAGATTATATTCTCATGCCGCAAAAAAAAAAGGGAACACAACAGTATGTTCCATCTTAAAGAAAGATCCTCTGCCATCACCTAATCGGCGGAGAAGTTGTCTGGAGTTTTGTTGCGATTGAAAAACACATCTTCTTCAGCGGCCGAAGTTCCTAACCCGATGAGATCGGCCATTCATTTCCAGCGTCTTTATATTTTTTGGCTCTTGACATGGGTGGCTTATTTCCTTGCAATGGGCGAGTCGAGGAGGCTGGGGGGAGGGGGTTGCTGTCTGAGGGCGATTAATTTTCCTAAAGGTCTTGTTTACTTGAGAGAGATGAGAAACGTGTTTACGAAGTAAAGAGCATGTTTTGCTTATGGAGGCCTCTCGTATAGATTTTTTAAAATAAATGTTGAAATATAAAACAAGTTTTTAAAAATGAAGAACCGTTTTATATGTATTTTTTGAATACTTACATTCCTTTAAAAATTAAAAACTGTAGCAAAATTTTTTAAAATTAGTTTATAATAAAATAAAGAAACCATAATAAAAACAGAAAAGCATTTTTCTTCGCTATTTATAGAAAGAACTAAAATCAAATTCCATGATTTCATTCCTACCTCAAGGCTTGGTAGTAAAATAGTTTACTAGCGTACAGGACGCAAATTCGAATCAACTTGTGGCGTACGCTGCAATCAATACTTCCAGAAATCTGAAACCCGACTCGTGGCTTAGTGGCAACTTGAGCCGCTGGTGAACATTAGGGCTGACGTTCAATCAAACTGGCGGCTTTGTTGTAGACTTTAAGAAACGAAGAAGCACAATGACGTTTGGGATGTTCAGCATCTTGCCTCGTTAGTCGGACTACTACCACTAGTACACCACACCACTGCGCTTAGAGCTGAGTTGCCCCTATATAGTTCAGGAATAATGTGGGTGAGAAGTCTGACTGGGCTCTGTGACATTCTACAGTCATAGGAGACCGGGATCTACGGCTTAAAAGTGGATTCGAAGCACTACAAACATCCACGTTACCGCCATTCATTGAACCAGAAACCTGTGCATCAGAGCGCTAGTCACTCGGCCATTACTGCATCTGGTAGCATCAAATTTTCTACTTATTTGTCGTGTCAGAGAAACATTAAAAGTAATGTACTACATGAAGTGACAAAAGTCATGGGATTACAATATGCAAATTTTCAGAAAGTAGCATGTGGAATCAGGTATAAATATCAGTGTCAGCTTTCATTTCGCCCGGCGAAGTGAAGAGGTTTTCATGTGGCATGGACCAACAAGTCGTTGGAAGTCATCTGAACGCGGAATATTGAGCCATGAAGTCTTAATAGACGTCCATGCCATTGTGAAAGCGTTGTTGGAATTCAACATTACAGATTTTGTGTTTTTTTGACCCGAGAGTATGCATTTCCCATAAATGCTCCATGGGATTCATGTCGGCCGCATAACGACCGAGACCGGCGACGTCTGCAAAAAGTCGTAAATTCTTACCAAGACACTGTTCGTCAAACCAATCGCAGAAATCAGTTGTGGGACGGTGACATGGGACATTGTCATCCATAAACTGTGCGGAGAAATTTGGCTTTTTGGGCTATTCAAGTCCATGAATGACCGACTGCAAGTGATCTCCTTTAACTGACAGAACGATATCGCTTGCAGCGACTGTTCAGTGGGCACGTGAGCATATCGGACTTGGTCCATGATGAAAAAGCCGTGGCCATGGTCCGATGAGTCACGACCAGTTGGTAAGAGCTGATGCTGATTCAGTTTGGCGTCCATGACCCCACGAAGTCTGGATCCAAACTGTCGAAGGCACCATCAAGCTGGTTGGCTCAACTGAAATCGTGGCTGTTTTTTCATGGACCAGGCCACTTTTCCATTTATCTGGACCGAACATTGACTGGAAATGCTTATGGTCAGCTACTTGTACAGATTTTTTGCAGCCATTCATTTTAAAACCCAAACAACGAAGGGATTTTTATGGAAAACATTTTAAAAATAATGTTTTTGAATGAATGGTTTGAAGAACATACTGGAAATGAATGTCTGGCCCTAGAAGCCCCACAGTATTATCAGAGCTTTGGGAATCTCGAAGAGGTTTAAAGTTGTGCCCAAAACCACCATCAAACATCCAATTATGGCGCTATCGAGACTAGCACTCAAATTCCTGTGGAAGACTTCCAACGACTTATTGAGTTAATGCCACATTATGGCATTTGGTAACCGGGCGAAAGGAGGGCCGACTTACGTATTAAGAAGTATCCCAACTTTTGTCACTTACAAGTTAAGTTCAATCATTTTTTATTATTTTTATTTATCTTCAAACACAAAATAGAAACTTCACCACACTCTTTTAGGGTTTCTTGACCCAAATCCAGCTAATTGAAAGAGATCCATAAACCACAATTACATTTTTTGTCCCTCTCTTACAGTCTAACCATTTACAGCTATGGCCATAAAAGTGAACAACACACAAAAAGGAAGGAAAAAAAAAAAACTTTCTTGGTCTTTTATTTTTCCTGTTCAGTCTTTTTTATTATTTTTTTTTTTATGTTCAGAGATAATTCTTTACTCGTCCAAAGATTATATTCTCAGGCTGCAAAAAAAAAAAGAGAACACAACAGTGTGTTCCATCTTAAAGAAAGATCCTCTGCCGTCACCTAATCGCCGGAGAAGCGGTCTGGAGTTTTGTTGCGATTGAAAAACGCATCTTCTTCAGCGGCCTTCAGTTCCTAACCCGATGAGATCGGCCATTCATTTCCAGCGTCTTTATATTTTTTGGCTCTTGACATGGGTGGCTTATTTCCTTGCAATGGGCGAGTCGAAAGGGGGTAAGGTATTGCTGTCTGAGGGCGATTAATTTTCCTAAAGGTCTTGTTTACTTGAGAAGAAATGAGAAACGTGTTTGCGAAGTAAAAGAGCTTGTTTTGCTTATGGAGGCCTCTTGTATAGATTTTTTTAAATAAATGTTTTTTTGAAATATAAAACAAATTTTTAAAAATGAAAAACTGTTTTATATGTATTTTTTGAATACTTATATTCTTTTTAAAAAATAAAAATGGCGAAAAGTTTAAAAAAAAAAAAAAAATTGTATTAAAATAAGAAACACATAATAAAAACTGAAAATGCATTTTTTTCCTTATTTATTGAAAGAATTAAATTCTAATTCCATGATTTCATTCCTACTTCAAGGCTTGGTAGTAAAATAGTTTACTAATGTACAGGAGGGCGCAAATTCGAAACCTGTGGCGCTCGTTGAGATCTTATGGCATTTAGAAATCAGGAGCCCGACTCATGGCTTAGTGGCAACGTGTGCCGCTGGTGAGCATTAGATCCCAGTTTCAATCCGCTTATTTGTAGACGCTGTCAAAAAGAGAAATATCGATGGCGTTTGTGATGTTCAGCATCTTGTCTCGTGAGTCGGTCTACCTTCTTTGGTTTTCCGGGTTTTATCCATTTACGATATGCAAATAAAAGTATAGTTCCTTTAAATGTCCGCCCGGAAGACACTGACCCTTCTTCTTCTGCCAAATCTGACTTCTACCTACTGGTGCTCCATCAAACAGAAGCTGGTTACCCTTCCTTTTTCCATGACAACACAGGTTCATGAACTTAGTTTAGAGGTTGCTATCTACCAATGGGAAAAAACCAACATTTGATTTAATTATAAATCCCTTTCTTGGAACTTCTTTAGAGAGTTATCATTTTTCCTTGCATACGTATGAAATCAAATAATCATTTCCTACGTTAAAGATTTTTTTTTTTATTTCAAATGGCAGATTATGAACGGTTATAGCAAAAGAACAAAATAAAAAAACAAACAACAACAACAACAAAACATGCTAAAACAGAGTTTTAATCTAACAATAATGCCAAGTTGCAGATCTTTCAGCCACTAAAGTGTTACCAGGTGCACCACGGGGAGTAGATTTCTGCGCACCCTTGTTAAAGATAAATTATTAGAGGGCATAAAATAGTTCAAGCATGATACACAACTTAAAAACATTCAATTTTTCTCAATTTCACATTGGGTAACGATTTTTGTCTTGCAATGGGCGTCTAAAAGATCGTGTCTAAGCTTTTGTCAAATGACGTTCCTTCCACTTTAGAAATAATATGTAACGAATTAAATAAAACTTGTTATACATTATCAGAAGAAATAAAACACTTTGAACTATTTTTGACAAGTAAAGAAATTTGACGTCAAAATATTCATTAGTGTTTCAGTTAGAACGCTTGGCTTTGGAAGACGCTAAAACTGATTCCGGCGATTTTTGAAATGTCTGAATTAATGAGCAAAGAACTTGCATTCAATTTTGTTTTTAAACGTATAGAATGTTGCAGATGTATTTTTTGAGCATTATATTCTGGAAAAAAAATGTTTAAAAGTGGTATAAACAGTTCAAAGAAGGCGATGAGTATGCATTGAGGATTGAAAAAAAATTTATAAGTGCATTGTGTCCGAAGAATTACTTTGAAGGCCATGAAATAAATTTGAAGAATAAATTTTCTTCCTTATTTTTGAAAAAAATAATTGGTCTTATTTTTTCCATGTAAATTATTACAAAACATAAAATAATCAAGTTTGATAAAACTTTCAATTTTCGTAACGATTTTATGTCTTGTTCGTGGACGTCTAAAACATTGAATCAGCTTTTGGCGCAAATGGCGTTCCTTCCCCTTAAGAAATAATATGTAACGAATTAAATAAAACCGTTATACATTATCTTACTTCCTAAAACTCTTTGAACAGAAGGATTTACTGTAGAATGCTGCCTTCAGCTAAAATCGATGCATAACACTACTCCAGTAATGTTTCGCTCTGAAGGAAATTAAAGATATTTAGAACTTTTAGATAGTTCATCACTTTAACCTTACATGTATGAAATCAAATAATCTTCTAATAGGAATCTTCTTTAAGGCGTAACTA
Source organism: Caerostris extrusa (assembly GCA_021605095.1). Lineage (NCBI taxonomy): Eukaryota > Metazoa > Arthropoda > Arachnida > Araneae > Araneidae > Caerostris > Caerostris extrusa. Next base: position 8,612 of record BPLR01015845.1, read on the forward strand.
CCTGGCATTTGTGTATCGTATGAGATAAAACCCAGAAAAACTCCCACCAGGTAGTCCGACTAACGAGGCAAGATGCTGAACATCACCAATCGATTCTCCTCTTTTTGGAAATCTGATTAATCTTCTACGCTGAAGGTTAATTATTACAAAGCATAAAATAATAAAGAACGTAATGAAGAAATAAAATAATCAACCATCTTACACAACTTAAAAACATTTAATTTCCGTAATGATTTTATGTCTTGTTCGTGGATGTCTAATCTTTTGCCAAATGACGTTCTCTTCCATTTAAGAAATAATATGTAACGAGAATTAAATAAAACCATTATACATTATCATCACTTCCTAAAACTCTTAGAACAGAAGGATTTACTGTAGAATGCTGCCTTCAGCTAAAATCGATGCAAAACACTATTCCAGTACGTCTCTGAAGGAAATTAAAGATATTTGAAACTTTCTTAGATAGTTATCACCTTAACCTAACATACGTATGAAATCAAACAATCATTTCCTACTTTAAAGAAAATTATTACAAAGCATAAAATAATCAAAACGTGATTTGAATAAAACAGAGTAAATTAAAAAAAACTAAAATTAATGCCAAGTTGCAAATTTAATTACTGAATTAATATTTGAAAAAACTGTATTAACATCCAGGTGTCATCCACTACATGTTTTAAAAATGCATTTGAACTTTGATGAATAAAAAGTATTTTTATAAACGATTGAAAATTTGAACAAGATTTATATAGGAAGAGTGTGAGCTAATAGAAGGAATGGAATAATCAAGCATGTTACACACTTAAAAACATTTTTTTGGTAACGGGCGTCTAAAAGATCGTGCCTAAGCTTTTGCCAAATGACGTTCCTTCCACTTAAGAAATAATATGTAACGAGAATTAAATAAAACCGTTATACATTATCATCACTCCCTAAAACTCTTTGAACAGAAGGATTTACTGTAGAATGCTGCCTTCAGCTAAAATCGATGCATAACACTACTCCAGTACGTCTCGCTCTGAAGGAAATTAAAGATAATTCTAACTCGGCAATCGTCTAGCGAACATTCTCCATTTCGCAAATCGATTTTCATGCATTCGGACTGCTAGGGGGCAAGGAAAAAAAAAAAATGTAATAATAGAACAAATTCGTCGCGCGTTCGCTAACGACATTGACGGTCCCTGGGTAATGATCCTAGTATTCTGCAATTTGTCCTCCTCGACACTCCAGAATAATTTTCTTGTCTAGAACCGTACTGGAGTAGCTTTCAATCCCAATACGATAATAACGCTTAACCCCGAAGCCGATCACCCTTTATAACACGGCAAAAAGAAAAGAATAAAGAAGAATGTGAAAGAAGCGTAAAATAACAAAGAAAAATACATGTCGAACAAAATTTTTAATCCTATCAAATTGCAGGTTTAGAACCTATTATCAAATTCGTGTCCTTTTTCGGTCTCCGTAAAATCGAATTACGGATTTTCAGTCAGTTTTTCTTTTTTTTTCTTTCTTTCATTCTTTTTTAAAGGAATCTAATCTTAATAATTGAAGATCTTTTTCTTTTTCTTTGTCGTTCTTCTTTTTTTTTTTTTTTTTTTTATTATTATTATTATTATTTATATTGGCGGGAAAACGAGTTTCGTTTGATATAGCTAATAGCTAGCCGAGTTAAATTTTCTTTTCTTTTTTCTGATACTATGCTTTGCTCAAGTTTTATCATTAACGCTTGCATTTTGTGCCTTTTATTATTTTTATTGGAGCAATCTAAATTCATTATTATGAGAGGGTTTTTTTTTATACTTTTGATATCTTTTGCATATCGATAATTCTAGAATATTTTACTTTTTTTTTCTGTTGTAACTTTTATCATTTTAATTGAATTAAAATACTTTTTATGTTCCGATAGCATACTTGTTAATGGTATTCAGTATTAGAGCCAACGGCAGTTTGGAAAAAATGCATTAATAATCTTAATAATAGATTATAACTTTTACGATACTTTCAAAGGAATTTAAAAATCCATACGTTTTTCTGTTTAGTATTTTGTTTTCTTTATTTTTTTAAATTATAATCTGCAAAAGAAATTAATCCTTTTTTTTACTTGTTTGAAATTGATTATAACTTCTTTTAATTTCCAATAGTTTCTTTTAAATCTTTGTGTTTTTTCACTTTATTTTTTCTTTTTAATCAAGAATTTTTTACTAGAATTTAATAAGTATTAAGTTTTAAAATCCAGTAAATTTTTTTTTGTAACTTTTAACTTAATTGTTTAAAGCTTACTGTATTTTTAACATAAAATTTTTTTAATGCATATGATATTATTTTGTTGAAATTTAGTTTTTATCTTTAAAAGAAATACCTAAAACGGAGTTATAATTATTGTTGTGCTTTAATATCTCAATTAAATCTAAAGAATAAAAAACATAAAGTAAAAATTAATTTTTAAGTAAAAATGTCTCAAGTTAATAAAAAAATTATTACTATTTTAAAAACAAATATGAATAAAATTTAAAATATATTTTTGTAATCAGAAAAATGAATAAAGAATTAGGCTAATATTATTATGTCAAATGTGTTTTTTTAAGAAAAGTTGAAATGAAATGAAACTAAAGAAAAACGTAATATTTTTAAAGCTCTTATATCGAAAAATTTTCAACTAATGAAATAGAAACTTGTGAATCTTCTATTTAAAAAAACCTCATGCATAAATTAAGCAAATTCCCTTGTATTCATAATTATTTTATATAAAAGTTTAAAAGAGTTATACTAATTTAATGATTAATTTTAATGCTAACGAATGAGACCTGAATGGTCGAGTGGCTAGCGCTCTGGCGCTCGGTACCACAGATTTCGGGTTCTAGTCCCGGCGGCGCCATGGATGTTTGTAGTGGTTCGGAATCCACTTTAAGCCGTAGGTCCCGGCCTCATATGACTGTAAGAGCGTCACGGAGCAAAAGTCGGGCTTTTATCTACGGGTGCTCCATCAGAAAGAAGCTCCTCCATCCATGAGGACATTGGGATTACTGCAGGACATTGGGATTAGTCACAGCAATGCTAACGAATACTTTAATGAATTTTTGAAAAAAAAATATAGTTTTAATTTTTTTCAATGAATCGCAAATTCTAATGAATGAATGTTTTATGAGGGCATCTTTAGAAGAATGTATTAACTTGTAAACTGGACATAGCGAAATATTTCGTCCTACCCGGACAATTACTTCTATGGGCATGGCGACACTTTTCGTCATTCCCAGACAACTATCTCAATGCGCATGACGACATTTTTTATCATACACAGACTATCACTTTAATGGACGTGGCGATATTTTTCGTCAAACCTGGAATACTATTTCAATGGACATGACGGCATTTTTCTTCATACCGAACTACTATTTCAGTGGGCATGACGGCGAACTTTTCAATGGGTCATCTTTTCATCCCGGACTGCTACTTCAATGGGCATGGCGATATAGGTTGTCCTATCCAGCCTACGACGAAGTAGTAGATTTTTTTTTAAATGCGAATATCGATGGATTCCATTTATGCATGCCCTGAATAACTCTTCGATAAGAGATCATTGCTTTCGGAGTGAATTTTTAGGAGCAATTTTTCTACATTTGCATGTTGTAAGATGAAAAACTTTTTAGTATGGGAACTATTTAACCATCATTATCATCATCAATAGCACAACAGCCCAGGCTGGACCAAGGCTTTCCTTTCAAGAGATTTCCATGCATTCCTCTGGGTGACAATGGTCCTCCAATTCTTAACCTTATGTTCGGTAAAATCTTTTTCATCTGCGTCAATCCATCGCAACTCGGATCGTCCTCTTTCTTTCTGTCTCTGTGGCTTTGGCAAAGCGAGTCTTTTTACAGGGTTTAAATCATTCATTCTAAATACATGACCCAGTTTAATCTATTGATCTTAATAAATTTCATAATATCTTGGCATTTATAGCATTTATAAATTTCTGCGTTGTACCTTTTTCTCCAACAATCACTTTCCCTAACACCTCCAAGAACAGCCCTTAAAATCTTCCACTCAAATATATCCAAATAGATCTTGCCGAAGTCTACGCTTCAGAGTCATAGACCAAAATAGGTCTAATAAGGGTTTTATATAACGAGAATTTAGTTTTTCTTCTTGTGAACTATGATTCTAACAGATTTCTTAATGAACTATTTAATCTCCAAACTTAAAAGGGGCATTATGGCCAATTAGCTAGCGCTCTGTTCATTGGTACCATAGACTTCAGGTTCAAACCTTGGCTGTAGCATGGATGTTTGTTAGTGGTTCGAAATCCACATTAAGCTGTCGGACTCGGTCTAATTAGCTTATAGTGTGCACAAAATGACAGTAGAGCGACAAAGCAAATTTAAAAGTTACCAGTGCATGGGAGACCTAGATGTTTGGAAATGAATTAAGGTATAGGCATCCCTTATTAACGAGTTCCCACATGTAGTTAGTTAAATTAGAATGTAGAATGTGGCTTATATGTGTCTACAGTACAATCACACCCTAAACAAAAGTATTATGCCCAATGCCAAACAAAAGTTTTTAAATCTCCAGAATGAAGCTACTCAATTTTCCGAGATTACACAATACTTCACCTCAAAATAGGCTTTGTGGCCTTCTCCAAAAACTAATCCCCCTGTCTCTCTCTTTGAAAAAGCATTCTGCAGATCAATTTAATTTCCAGAAGAATAGCAGCCAAGGTATGAAATAAGATCTCCATTAGCCTTCAGAATCATCTTCTTCTGAAAAATAGACAAGAATATGCTAATCATATCATATCACATAATCTATATCACATGCTAAAGTGGCAAACAGAGTCAATATTATGACACACAGTGCATTCTTTTACTCTGCCGCGTATACTTAATCATGTCACTGTACCATATGTCTTGTACCATTGTCACTGTACCATTGTCACTGTACCATTGTACCATAGTATACCATCAGAAAAGAGTTGGATACCAAAGTTTAAATAATCACATCATCATCAATAGTACGACAGTCCAAGATGGGTCAAGGCTTTCCTTTGAAGAGATTACCATGCATTTCTCTGGAAATGGTCCTCCATTTCTTAAGCAAAGTACTTTAGTACAGCAAAATTTTTCAACTGAGTCTATCCATCGAATGTTGGCCAATATTCGAACTTGAAGTCTATGATACTACCACGGAGTTCGTTAGTGATTCGGAATCCACGTTAAACTGTAGGTCCCGGTCTAATTAGCCTAAAGTGTGCACAAAATGACCGTAGAACGACAAACCAAACTTAAAAGTTACTAGTGCATGAGAGACCTAAATGATTAAAAATGAATTAAGATATAGGTATCCATCATTAACAAGTTATCACATGTGGTTAGTGAAATGTAGAATTGATTGGCTTCTATGTGTCTACAAAAGAGTGGCTTTATATGTGTCCGAATGCTAAACAAAAGTTTTTAAATCTTCAGAATAAAGCCACTCAATTTTCCCAGATTACACAATACTTCACCTCAGAATAGGCTTTGTGGCCTTCTCCAAAAACTAATTCTCTGTCTCTCTCTTTGAAAAGCATTCTGCAGATCAATTTAATTCCCTGAAGAATAGCAGCCGAGGCATGAAATAAGATCTCCATTAGCTTTCAGAATCATCTTCTTCTGAAGAATAGACAAGAATATATCATCAACAAGCTAAATTGGCAAACAGAATCAATATTACGACACACAGTGCATTCTTTTACTCTATCGCGTATACTTAATCATGACACTGTACCGTACGTCTTGCTGTACCATGACAAAAGAGTTGGATACCAAAATTTTATATAATATCATCATCATCAACAATAGCTCGACAGTCCAGGGTGGGTCAAGGCTTTCCTTTGAAGAGATTTCCACGCATTCCTCTGAAAATGGTCTTCAATTCTTAACCGTTACTACAGCAAAATCTTTTTCAACTGCGTCTGTCCATCGCAACTTGGGTCATCTTCTACCTCTCTGTCCTTGTGACTTTCCTAAAACGAGTCTTTTTACAGGTTTAAATAATTCATTCTAATTACATTAGCAGCTCATTTTAAACTATTGATCTTAAAAAAATTTCATACTATCTGGGTCTCAATAGCATTTATAAATTTTTGCGTTGTACCGTCTTCTCCAAGATTGAAAGCACAATCTCAATTCTCTAAGAATCAACACCTCCTAGAATAGCCCTTAAGATCTTCAGCTCAAATATGCCCAATTGGCCCTCATGAGATCTTACCAAAGTCCATGTTTCAAAGCCATGGACCAAAAATAGAACTAATAAGGGTATATATAACAAGAATTTATTTTTTTTGCATATGAAATGTGATTCTAACAGATTTCTTAACGAATTATTTAATCTCCAAACTTAAATGTTACCAGTGCATGGGAGACCTAAACGATTTGAAATGAATTAAGGTAAGGTATCCATCATTAACGAGTTCTCACATGTGGTTAGTGAAATGTAGAATTAAGTGGCTTATATGCGTTCTTAATGAATGCTAAACAAAAGTTTTTAAATCTTCTGAATAAAGCCACTCAATTTTCCCAGATTACACAATACTTCACCTCAGAATAGGCTTTGTGGCCTTCTCCAAAAACTAATCCCCCTGTCTCTCTCTTTGAAAAGCATTCTGCAGATCAATTTAATTCCGAGAAGAATAGCAGCCGAGGCATGAAATAAGATCTCCATTAGCTTTCAGAATCATCTCCTTCTGAAGAATAGACAAGAATATATCATCACATGCTAAAGTGGCAAACAGAATCAATATTATGACACACAGTGCATTCTTTACTCCGGCGCGTATACTTAATCATGTCACTGTGCCATACGTCTTGCTGTCATCGCATCACAAAAGAATTTTAATGAATGGAGACTTATCCGCTGGTGTTCTTACAAAAATACTACCCCGTTAAGGCAGAGGGCGATTCATTGTGGGCCATTAACTTTATTGAATGGAAGAAAACTTAGTTTCCCTGAACACCGCTGCGCGCCGCTGGCTATCCACAGAGAGACGACGAAAATTTTCGTTTGTTATCTGGCATTTCCGCTGTTGCCACACCACAAAAGGATAATCTTGCGTGAAACAAAAGGACGTTGAATACAATGAAAAGAATTCTGCGTGGATATCATATTTAGAATGAGAGGAAAAATTAAGAGTAAACTTTTTCTTCTCGTTTGTACGAATCTCAAAAAAAAAAAAAAAAAAAAAAAATGAATCATTTGTATTCGGGTGAAACATAATGCTTTCTTCGAATGTCTAGACAGGATTTATGTCTTTATTATGGCGCGTTTATAAAACTGCCTTTTGTTACAAGAGGCGGAGAAATTGTACTATGAATTGCATCGTTAATCAAATAGTTTTATAACATGATTAAATACAATGTGTGTATTTAAGTCTATTTGATAAATTAATCTATTATTTTCGAGAGTATACAAAAGGTTAAAATAATTCTGAACAGCACTATTATTACACACTCATGAATCAAAAAATTTTACGTTATTTCCACAATATTATTAGTTGGCACAAAGCAATATGGCGCCTGATGGTCGAGTGACTAGAGCTGTGGCGCTCGGTGCCATAGGTTTCGAGTTCGAATCCCGGCAGTGCCATGGATGTTTGTAGTGATATGGAATCTACTTTAAACCGTAGGTCCCCGTCTAATATGACTGTTGGGTATGCGGCGTATGCCCCCTATCCCCTAAAAGCAAAAGCATCTCCTGTCTCGAAATTTGCCTGTAGACAGGTGGCCTGATGACCAATTGGCTAGCGCTCTGGTTGTTGGTACCACTTGCTTCAGGTTCGAATCCTGGCAGTGACATGGATGTTTATGAGGGGTTCGGAATCCATTGTAGGTCCTGGTACTTTAGGTAAGATAAGTTAGGTAGGTAGGTAGTTAGGTAGTTTATCAGGTAGGTCCTGGTAACTGTAGGTCCCGGTCTGTTTAGCCCTCGTGCACAAGATGATAGTAGAGCGATAAACCAAACCAAACAAACTGCAAGTAGGTAGACGGCCTTCGTCCCCACATTATTATTGCGCTACTGATGAGGATAATGATAAAAGCAATATAAATTACAGATATAAAATGATTATTAAATTTTAAAAAAGCCATGCTGTGCGAATTTATATTATATGAAATAAATAAATGATAAAAAAAAAAAAAAAGGCAGAGCTGAATACCAAAAGTCTAAACAATATCATCATCAGCAGCATAACAACCCAGGGTGGTTCAAGACTTTCCTTTGAAGAGATTTCATGCATTCCTCTGGGTGACAATGGTTCTCCAATTCATAATCTTTAGTACAGCAAAATCTTTTTCAACTGCATCAACCCATTGTAACTTGGGTTGTCTCATAGAGATAAAACGTTCCAAATTCCAACAGTTAAATCCAGATTCTGTTTCCCATTATTCTTATTCCTTGTTCCAATCCCTCTCCGTAAAAAGTCTGCCGGTTACTTTCTTCATTGGATTTCTTAACTGAGAGGAATTTTACGGGATGGAGTTGTCAGCCCCGGGCCCAACCCCCAACCTGGGTATAGCTGGGGGCCTGTCCTCTGATATACTCCCCAGAGGCAGGGTACCCAGCTATACCCCGGGGACTGGGTACCTATTTTAGTCGCCTGCTACGACACGCATAGGCTACGTTGGGACTATTCTACTCCGGTCACCACACGGCGTTAAATAATATACTATTATAATTAAGAGAAACGTGCAAATACTAAAAACATATGTGTCAAAAAAAAATTTGTGATTGATATTAAATAATGTTTTGTTCATGTTAATTATCATTGAAACAGACGTTTCCTTTTTTCTGACGAAATATGACTGATCTTACTGAACTTTCTCAACGGCATTTTGAGCTCTGCGCTGCAAATAATTCTGCAGTAATCTGCAGGAAAATCGAGTTCTGCAAATAATTTATAATTTTTTATTAATTAGCCCATATGTGCCCATATCTGGCATAGACAAGGGTTTATTAGATAAGCAATAAATGAAAACAAAAGCAATATAAAGTCAACTTGATATGAATTCTTTCTATAAATTTCATTGCACGGAACGAAGTACTCTAGAGTTTTATTGTGAAGTTCTATTTTCAATATTTTTTTCTTTCAATATGAAAATCTTCATTTAGAAAAAAAATTGTTCCATTTGCTGATTGAGAGTTAGGCTTTTAAAAGGCTTTTTAAAAACCCATATCAAACGGGCTCATTTCATCACTTTCAACATGAAGCAAACTGACTTTGCCACTTGGACGATAAGTTTACGGTGTACATACTCGTCGGGGGACTTGTTTGTAAGGAAGAAAAGTCACGTGATCATAAACCGCGATGTTCCCGATTGTTCCCGCTAAATGAGGGATAGAATGTTTAACGCAAATGAGCTGCGAATGATAAAATTTGGACGACACGCATAGCGATATTTGAATGGCAACTGCATTTTGCTTCATGTTAAAGGTAATAAAAAAAAATGATAAGAACTTAAAGTAAAATTTGCAATTTCATTTCTATCTGTACTATCATTATCTGAATCAATTTGATTTATCTCGATTCTTCTCCAACATCAAAAAATGGCATGCTACTATTACAATAACCTTATCTCTCAGGTTTATTTAACAATAAGTACTAAAAGAAGCTCTCTGAAGCTACTTATCTCTCACTATTTACAATGACCTTATCTCTCATTGTGTTTTACATTAAAAATGGTTTATAGTAACAATAAGTACTACTAAAATGATATTATTCTCATTGTGCATAAGTTTATTTAACAATAAGTACTAAAATGAAAAACAGTTTATTCAATATTTTATAAGTACTAATTGTAGCAAACCAGCAGGTTTTACATTAAAAATGGCATTTTATAGTAGAGCGCTCTGTACTTTGTTTTCACTAGTTTATACTTACTATTGCAATGATCTTATTCAATATTTTTAGTACTCTCATTGTGCATTTACTTATTTAGCAACAATAAGTGGGAAATGAAAAAACAGTTTATTCAATATTTTATAAAGTACTAATTGTGAAAAAAGTTTATAGTAACTGTACTTTGTTTTCAATATGATCTTAATAGTACTAATTGTAGCAAACCAAGTATGTTTTACAGTAAAAACATTTTATAGTAGAGCGCTCTGTACTTTGTTTTTCACTAGTTTATACTTACTGCTGCAATGATCTTATCTCTCTCATTTTATTTAAATAAATTATAAATTCTAATCGTTTTACATTAAAAATGGCAAACCACTTTGTTTTCAAGTTGTACATTGTGTGATTAAGTACTAAAATGAAAAACAGTTTATTCACTGTAGCAAACGATTTACAATAACTTTTTCTATCCAAACCAAATATATCGTATTTAATATAGCATACGTGATTAGTTAGGCCTGATGGCTGGCCTGATGGCTGAGGGACTAGCGCTTTGGCGCTCGATATCACAGGTTTTGGGCTCGAGTTCCGAAGATGCCATGGATGTTTGTAGTGGTTCGGAATCCACTTTAAACGTAGATCCCGGTCTAATATGATTGTTGGCCGTAGAGCTGATAATACTGTCCCTTAAAAAAGAAAGCCTCTCATGTTTCGGAATCTGTCAGTAAGCAGACGACCTTGGTCCACCATGGAGCTGTTGTGCCATTAAAGAAACATAAGAAGAATATAAAATAGCCAAATGTAATGCAATCTACTTTTTGATTATCATTGTTCCATGACCCTACGGTATTGACAATGATCATTAAAATACAAAAAAAAATGTTTCAAAAAAAATTAATTATCCATGGCAGTATAAAGAAAAGTACAAATTCTCCATCCACTCGTTTTCGCAAGATTCTTCCTGCGACTCCTGTCGTCTCGCGAGACGGGAAGAGCAGTTATCGCACATTTTAATGACGGCCTCCGAGACCAGAGACACTTGATCGATAACTTATTGTACCCTGTCAACTCTGTTCATTTCCGGACGGGGGAAATGATATCTGCGGACGGGGCATAAAGTCGCCCCGGCCTCGTAAAGACCCTTCGTTCTGGATGATATGAGGGATGCTCTAAAGCAACTGCAAAAAGCATTAAAAAATCGCATTTAGCGAAGGTCATATATTTTTTTTAACCTTCGTATAAGAAGAATGTTTTCTAGTGCAATTGAAATTATGAGTTCATTTTAATGGTTTCAAATTTGGTAACTTTTTTAATAATCTTTAATTTTAGTAATTACTGAAAACTCGATATTTCGACCCATGGTAACATTCGTAAATGGTGTACAAGGAGCGGTCAGTTCAAAACCGTTGCAGTCCGTTTTCTTTTCTTTCCTCAACGCCTCACCATTGTACATAGGACTATGTAGCCCCATATCAATTGGAAAGGTGATGATGGAACATCGGCGGAATATCACGAACAGCCCAGCGATGGGTGTAGAAAGAGAACTGTGCCTCCGTGACGACTTTTAGGGGTAACTGCCCGCTCATTTGCGTTTCGTTTTTGAGAAAACCAGGAAAAACTCCCACCAGGCAGTCTGACTATCAAGTGCAAGATCAGAATGTCAAAATCGCCATCGAGTCTCTTCGTTTCTGAAAGCGGTGAATGCAACCCTTCCGCCAAGATGGAATGTAATCTCAGTCCTTCTGCGCTCTAACTGACCGCGAGTAGGACTGTCACTGCTGCTACTACACCACACCACGTCACTGAGCCTAGAACCGAGTTTAACCTTTACAGTTTGGGAATGATATGAGAAGTTTGATTGGGCTCTGTGCCGCTCTACAGTCATATTAGACCGCGACCTACGGTTTAAAGTAAATTACGAACCACTAAAGCATCCGTAGCACCCCGGGACGCGAACCGGAAACCTGTGGCACGAACACCAGAGCGCTAGCCACTCGGCCCATCATGCCCCATGAAGATCATTAGCATTAAAAATAATTGTATAATTAGTTAATTATTTAGTAACGATCGATTTAATTACTTCTCAAATACTGATTCAATTATTCCTTGATTCAAAGACTTCTAACTGAAAAAATATAGAATTTTAATCTTAAAAATTATAAAATTTTATTTTATCTAAGAAAAAAAATTAAATTAAAAAAAAAAATTTAAGTCATTTCCAACTTTTTTTTTCACTATATTGCAGAAAGTCCTTTATAAATAGTTTTCATTCACTTTTTTCCAAGTTTATCTGGCGCCATCTATTGGTAGATATATGAAACTTAAATCTAAAAAAAACTAAAATTAATTAATTAAATTTAATTACTGAATTAATATTGAAAAACTGTATTAACATAAAGTGTCATCCACTGCATGTTCAAAAAAAAATTATTTGAACTTCAGTGGATGAATAAAAAGTATTTTATAAACGATTGAAAATTTGAACAAGATATATATATATAGGGAGAGTGTGAGCTAATAGAAGGAATTGAATAAGTTTTAAAGAAGGGAGTTTTGCCTTTCTACAAACAAAAAACACAATTTCAGCATTCATCTCCACCATTATTCTTTACCAACCCTATTATTCTGTATATTTATCCAGTCCTAAAAATCCAATTCCCAACTTCTTTTCCTTTTTTTTTAATTCTTTTAAGCATGATTCCCAATTTTATAGGCAATACATAAACATATCGGCCAACAATGAAGTCTAATCAAAATTCAAATGGGCTTCCTTTCTTCCAACAAATCCTTCTCCTGAACCGGAAAAAAATTGAAAACAAAATCACGGCCTGCATTATGCAGGATACGACTCATTTCCAGCGGCTCAGAACAGCTGGCAGTCCCTTTTGTGTGGGCGTGGTCTCATCAGGGGCCACCAAAACGTCAATCAATATTTAATGCCCTGCCAACACCTGCGTGGTACACAGACCGCGTGCTCCCCCCTCCCCTTTTCTTCGCGTGGTGGACACCAATAAAACATTCACCGAGTAATAGTCAGCAGGGGTTTGAGTGAACAACTGGTGAGGTGTCCGAACACATTCTAACAGATCGTGAATTTTTCATTTACAGGAAACAGTTCTGTATTATTCTCTGGCAAGAAAACTGTTATGTTCTTCGCTAACACTCAGCGGTAGTAGTAATCTGCTATTTATTTAATGTTTTGTTTATGTTATTCACTAATTAAAGCTTGAGGATATGTTTTAAATAATGAAAACTAGCATTTCATTACACATACATAAGTCTCTCTAATTCTGATACTTTTGTGCTATTACATATTGTGAAGGAACACTCCTAAGGGGATGTAATACAGTTTGTCTTGTCACAGTGTATTGCACTGGATAACGTTGGATCTGTTGAGCTGCAACTACTAAAATTATAACTGCCATTTGACATTGTGATGAAAGCAAATATTATGCTAGCATTTATGATACCAACCATTTTGATGAGGGGAGGTATAGCGGTTTCATAATCACATAAATACTCTATAACTAATTCGTCCAGTGCTGTTGTTATAAATAATTATATAGTATATATAAACAGTTCTGTTCAATCTCCGGCAAGAAAACTGTTATGTTCTTCACCTAACACTCAAAGATAGTTGTAATCTGCTATTCATTTAATGTGTTGTTTACGTTATTCACTTATTAAAGTTTGAGGAAATGTTTTAATTAATGAAAATTAGCATTTGATTATGCATAAATTCTGTCTCCTTAATTCTGACACTTTTATGCTACTACCCATTGTAATAATATATATATATATGTATATATATATATATATATATATATATATATATTATTAATATCTAAATATTATATATATATATATAATATATATAACTCTCTGTCAGTACACCCCATGGTGGCCAAGATATGTACATAGGACATCGTCCTATCATGATATGATATTGATATTATACGTTGATGAGACATTACTTTATGAAGTTAAATAACTTTCTTCTTCTGCTTCATTGGCGCAAAAGCCCCTTGGTGAGTATGGCCCTCCACCTACCGGCAGATTTCGAGACAGGAGATGGTTTTTCTTTACGGGATAGTGTTGTCAACAATACTCTAATAATACTCTCGCCCAATACTCTACGGTCATATCAGACCGGGACCTACGGCTTAGAAGTGGATGCCGAGTCATAATAGCTACAAGCACTCATGGCACAGCCAGGACTCAAACCCCGAATCCTGTGGCACCGAAATTAAAACCAACAGAGACATTTTAAAATAAGGTTTGGTTTGTCGCTCTATGGTCATTTTTTGCACACTTTCGTCTAATTAGACCGGGGCTTACAGTTTAACGGGGATTCCGAACCCCTAACAAGCATCTATGTCACTCCCAAGATTCGAACCTGAAGCCTTTTATACCTAAAAGGCGAAAGTTCAAGCCAATAGGCCATCAGGCAGTTTTAAAATTAGGGTTTTTGAATACATCTATGCAAGATCTTATTGAAAGAATAATATCAAAACAATAAAATTTAATTAAATGGAAAATATTTTCAAGTACAAACTATACTGTAATATTGGAGTTTATCTACACAACCCCCAAGAAATTCGTTACAGAAAATACAGAAAGTAACTGTTTTGTTACTATCATTAAAAATGTATTTCTTAACCTTATACAGTAAATTTCAAACCATGCAAAATAGAATCGTTTTCTAAATCAGACCCAAAAAGTTCGTTTAAAAAAAAAAAAAAAAAAAAAAAAAAAATGTTAGCATCAAAAATTTCACTTCCTTAACCATAAAAACATAAATAAAACATTATTTTTTTTTTTCATAAATATGCTTTGAAAAAACAATTAATTTCATTTCAAATGCAAATATTCTAAAAATATATTTCAAATCTCATCGAATCCTCCAAAAATAAAAACAAAAAAGCAAAAAAGAATACTGCATTCAATCATAATAAAGTAAAGAAGATTAGAATTGCAAAATCGAGAAAAAAAAAAAGAATAAAAATCTATTTTTCTAAAAAGAAATCTGATCTGAAGTTACAAAGAGACCATTATAATATTCCATTGAAAAACAAGATGGGGAAAAAAAATTATAGGGAAAAAAAATAATAATTCTCTGTCCAATCTAAAAACAAAATTCATATGCGTTAGGTTTTGCTTTTTCCCCAAATCTTTTCCTTTGTCCCTCCCGGTCCTTCGGAAAACATTCTCACGCTTTGGAGCATCTAAAAAGGGCGGGATTTCAATCCGTCTTTACCAAAGATTCTTCAATGGATTCGAAGATTCTCATTCATTTCTTGAAATACTTCGTGCAGAAGACATTTCTGAAAAGGAAATTTTAGAAGATGGTTGAACTCGCACGCACATTATAAAGAATGCTGATTTTAAATCTTCTTTTTAAAAACTTCTGTTCCGTTGAAGCTGATAATTAACGTATAATTTATAGAATTCAATTTATAATTACTGACTATGATTTTGAGATTTTTTTTTTTTTTTGTGTGTGTGTCTTTTGAGATAATTATCTATTTTAATTACTAGTCTTACAGAAAAATAATTTCTTACAATAATAATTTAATTTTTTACTTATTTACTGAAAAATAATTTGCTAAAAGAACATTATTAATTAAATATTCTATGCTTATACAATAGACTTCTTATTTCAATCTGCTGTAATTTGTAATAGACATATAATTGTTAAAGATTAAAATATCTAAAATAAGATTACTACTAACATTGATTTTACACTCTGGTTTTTATATAACATGGTTGTGATATTGTTTGTTTGCTGTGATTCGTTGTTGGGACTCACTCATTCTCAGTGTTCTGCAGCATTACCTCCAGTGATACAACCTGGGTAAAGATGAATCTACTATTTTTTTGTCGTTGTTGTGTTGTTGTGACTCACCTTCAATATCCTGCTCCGCGCGCGAACAACCCATAATTAATCTACTCATGGATGGAGAGAAGGGGGACAGCTTCTGTTGTGATGGAGCACCCGTAAGCAGAAGTCTTACTTGGCTCCGTCTCACTGAAGAAGGAGGGCAGTGCCTTCCGGAAAGGACTTTCAGGTGGAACTACTAAGTATTTACGTATAGTATGGGAGAAAACCCAAAAAACTCCTACCAGGTAATCAGACTAACGAGACAAGATGCTGAACATCACAAACACCATCGAGTCTCCGTGTTTTTTGAATCAAACTATTTTCAAAATCATTTTTGTAACTGTGCTTCCTGCTACACATTGGAAAGAGTGCCCCTGTGACGTTCAGAAGAAATGGTCTGACGGCCCCGAGACTCTTACCCGAGAGGAAGTACAGCGCAAACCGCGCTCTTGCTGAGAGTTTGTAGTCTATCGAGTTTATAATTTACAGTTTAAGTTTATAGTCTCTCATCCGGAGTAGAAATATATTTAGCGCAACCCGGATCATTAGTTGGCCTACAAACTCTCAACTCCGGAGAGGAAGTATATTTCGCTCCTTCTGCGCGTAGCAGAGTATCGGGTTTTCGTCTTAGAAGTGAAGTCCTTCCACGACATTTGTAAGAGACATACAAATTAAATATTGTATGTCTCTTACTAATGTGTTGGTGTTTGTGCGTGTGTAAATACGCCTGTGTGCAGTTCTCCGACCTGCGCCTGACGTATCTCAACCCAACCACAGCCAGTTACAATATGATGGTCCAATCTGCACACCACAATCTGGCGCCCGAATGTATGGCCTGTACCCATAGTACTACAATTTGTATTTAATTAAAAATAGTTAGAATTGTTTCATTATTTTTGCTTAAGAAACAGACGAAAAATAATGGGCTCAGTGAAAAAAAAATTGGACCTTAATTGTTGTAATTTTAAAATAATTTTTTAAAAATATGGCATATACATACAAACCTCTTGATTTATGTATTTTAAAAGTTCTACATATATAAAGCAATACTTTAAATTCAGTATATCTAATTTTAAACGTATATTTAATTGACTCTAATTATTGACGTATAATAAATTGACTCTAATTGACTCTATTACAGATTTAATTTAAATATCTACAAAAAAATTTAATGTAAACAAGCATTTTAAGGATATACAATATAATCTTTTTTTTTTTATTTTGAATCTTGTTGAAATTTATACCTTTTCATTCAATTCTGTTTAACACTGTTTTCTTATTACAGATTTAATCTATATATCCGATTTATGAAATAATTTTTTTATAATTAATTTTTCATCTTTGATCGAAAATAAAACCAGTTTCTTACGATTTTTACGACTCGTTTGAGCAAACAGAGATTTAATAACCTGTTTCAAATTCTGTATTTGCTGAAATGAAATTTTACTTCCAATTATTAAGCTAATTTTCGTAAAGCAATTATTGACTTTGTGAGGTAAAGAGATATTCACATTTAGTTCATATTTCGAATTCAAATGAAAAATCTTTAGCAGATCGAGAGTTTACATTTATGATTAATTTTGGATTTAGTAGGAGTTCCTTTTTGTCACATAGAAAATATTCGTCCCCGATTTTTCGAATAAATTTTGTATTTATGTCGTTCGTTTTATTTCAGATATGAATAGTTCTCATCGAATACTTTGATACGACTAATAACATTTCTAAGTTGTTATAGAAAACATAATATCCTGCTGCAGTTTTCATTTTTACTCTGTAATCTATTAGGTTAAGATTGGTTTCCACCGGATAATAAAATCTCACATCGTAGAACACCAACTAATCTGAGTGGTTTAATATATCAGGCTTCCTTTTTTAGAAGGCTTTTTTATAATTAAATTTAATTCAAATTTGGCCAAATGTAATAGCTATATAAGTTCTTCCCTGTAGCCTCGTACAATTATACGTTGACATTGTAGAATTTAGATTCGATATTTATAATGTACACATTATGTTTTCATGAGCTGCCTTAAACATTTATATATACATTAGAAAATGTTACCATATGTTGGCACTGTTGGCCAATTTTGTGGAGCATTAAACTTTACTCCTGGTCTAAATTATTAGATGACCCCTTTTGTTGTTGTTGTCGTATCCCCATGGAAGGAGGGAAGCTTCTGTTGTCATGGAGCACCCGAAGGTAGAAGTTAGACTTAGCACCGTGTCGTTGAAGAAGAAGGCAGTGTCTTCCGGGTGGACTTTTAGGAGCATTATACTAACCCACATTTGCGTATCCGTATGGGAAAAAAAACCCGGAAAACTCCCACCAGGTAGTGACTAATGAGGCAAGAGACTGGACATCATAAACGTCATCGAGGCTTCTTGTTTTTTGAAACAATGTCTACAACAAAGTCACCAGCGGACGGAACATACACCTAATGGCAACCAGAGGACCAATTGGTTAGCGCTCTAGCCTTTAGTACCACTGGTTTGAGGTTCAAATCCTGATGGTGGAATGGATGTTTTGAGTGGTTCGGAATCCACATTAAACTGTTGGTCCCGGTACAGTTAGCCTAGAGTGTGCACAAAAATGACCGTATTGCGACAAACAAACCATATCCACCCTAATGCTCACCAGAGGCGCACGTTGCTACGAATGGGGCTGACCCCTTTTGTAGACTAAGAATTAAATTATTAATATCGAACTAATCATTCACTTTAATTATTCTATTCATTAAGTGAATTATTTTTATATACCATCGGGGGCCATGGACAGTCCCTGAAGGGCAGAGAAGGAAATTTAATGCTGTTCGGGAATACTTCTGATGGGGATTGTCTCTCATTTTTGCATCGTGAAGATAATCCTGAAAACATCCACTAACCAAACTCAATCCTTGTCAGGTGTTTACATCCTGTTCTACCAACTATTCATTGGAAAGGTACAATAGACGGAAATTGTTAGGGGTTTGTCAGGGATTAACTTGTTAGGGGTTTTAGTCAGGCATATTGAAGGTGCAAAGAAATTTTAGAATGAACAAAGTTTGATAATTATTGTGCAATTTGTTCATTTAATTTTGCCTTTTAACAGCATGCAATTTAAAATTTTACCTTTCTCCCCCTATGACATCACTGTTTGAAACATATTACTTTCCAGTTTGGATGCTATTGGCCCACCGAATTGAAAGAGCATTCAATCTTTGAATGCACACCTACGGAGAGGAACGAACAACCCCACATTAGGCCGAAACACAAGATGATTGTTCATGTACTCCACATCAACGATTATCCTTGACACGGGACTAAGTTGGCACATATCCACAGAGTAAAGGGTGAAATTCTTAGTCGTCCTTTTTGTTCACCGGTGGCACCCTTACTTGACGGCTTTTTTCTTCTCCCTACACCTCATCCCACCCCTTCGTACCTAGGGCTTTGTAGCCCCTAACAGTTACAAATGTGAAGATGATGCATTGGTAGGCCTCGTGTATACCATAAAAAAGGGCATACCTTTAAGAATGGCTTTTAGAACATTTACGTGTCGTATGAGAGAAAAACCGGAAAACTTCTACTAGATAGTCTGACTATCAATGCAAGAGGATTTTACACATATTGTCACAATCGCTATCGAGTCTTCTGGTGTCTGAAAGCAATGACTACAACAATGCCGCCAGCGGATTTGAACCTCAGTAATTCTGTATGCTAGCTGCGCTCGTTACCACTGGGCCAGGAGTCGGGCTGATTTGCTGGCTTCCCAATTTTCAACATGATAATTAATGAAAATCATACTAGTATCTAGTCAAACTAGCTAATTTAAGAGCCGCCAAATCCAATTCATTCTCACATGAACTATGTTATCCGCCAATAGGTGCTTCCGAATCATATTGGCTATGTTGATTGCCAGCTGGGAGTATAAATCCTCTTCCGATGGATGATCCAGACAATGCATGGCGGCTGCAACAGCTGAGTAATCAAAGATATGATGAGGGGTAAGTTCGACAACAGGGTAGTTGTCACATTTTTCATTGCAATCAGAAGAAATTTTTATATTTTTTTATCCTTAATCTGGCGAGGGTAGTAGCTGTTTTTCTGTCGACGTTTATTTCCCATTGAACTGATATTATATACAATAATTTTTACAGACATACCATTTAAAATTTTGCTTTAGAAATCTTTTTTGTTTCTTTGTACTATTAAGATTGGGTTTGGTTTATCGCACTGCGGCCATAGTTTAGCATGTATTCCGAACCACTAACAAACATCCATGCCACAATCAAGATTTAAACCTGAAGCTTGTGGTATCATCAGTCAGAGCGCTAGCCAATCTGGCAGCAATTCTACTATTAAGCATAATTGTCTTTAACCATCCGAACTTTTGTGATTTGTCTTTTCTTTTTTTTTTTTTAATCTCTTTAAAATTTCATTTGTTTTCATTTATTTCCTTCCATAATGTCCAATTATAGATTTTCGAACAAAAAAAGTAATAATAATAAAATAAACAAACTATTCTGAAATGAACAAATTAATGCTTTTTTTTCTCTGATTTAAAAAAATCAGCGTATTTGAATGTACTCAATCGAATAAATTATAATCATCACTGTCTTGAACGGTAATTTCTTCTTTTTCTAATCAATTGTGTACCAAATATTCTTGTACTGTAAAGGGATACATCGCTTTTGAAAATACAACAAACCTCTCGTATTTCAAGTGGATGATTTCCCCATACGAGTCTTGGATTCTGAAATCGAGAGCTGTTGTATCCTACTACTTGATGATGTTCTTTTCATTTAATGAGAGATTTCCACAGATGAATTAATCGAAATAATGATGCACTTGTTGGGATTGTTCAACAGATTGCTGGATCTAAGTCACGTTCTCCTGTGATTTCGCGTTACGTGAAGTGCATTACGGTTGCAGTTTTTTTGTCGTAAATTCCTTTTATTTAGTGCTGAATTGAAGTCTTGTTGATAATGAAGTGCGTTCCAACAGGACATCATTTGAATTATTTTCATTTCTCATCTTGCATAAACAACACTTCATTAAAATTTAAAAATGAATTCTCCTCCATTGAATTTGAACTTCTGAAATAATGCTTTTGGTATTTCTTTTTAATATATGAGTTTTTCAGAAGCCAAATGCTGTTAAAGTTCATTATTTTTTTATATTTTCAGATTTTTTTTTTGATAAATTTTAATGGAATAAACCATATTCTTCTAAGTTATTAAAGTGTTTACTCGTAACTACGTTTTATCAGACAGCCCTTATTTTTATAGCTCCTGAAAATATTTATAATTTTATAAGCCGTTATGAATCAGTACCTTTTGTATCAATATTTTTGTGTAAACTTTGGTCGCTGGGTTTACAAGAAATTTCACCGTGTTTAACTCATCATCATCATCATCAGGGACGCAATAGCTTCATGGTAGGGAAGGCCAGTCTGTCTACTGGCAGATTTAGAGACAGAAGGTGATTTTTCTGTGGAAATCTTTTATGGTCCATAGGATGGTTCGATTTTTTATGGATCTATATATGGCTTAGGGTTTTCAGCCCTACGCCCAACAGTCATATTAGACGGCGACATACAGTTTATGGGAAATTCGAACCACTACAAACATCCATGGCACCACCGGGTCTATAAACCGAACCCGAAACCTGTGCCATCAGAGCGAAATTCACCCAGCCATCGGGCCCCATCGTGTTTAACTAAACACATTAAATTATATGGAAAGGATTTTTTTTTAAATATAATTTATTCCGATTCGTGTACAGGGCATAATCGAAGTATAAAAACTATATTAAGTTTTTTGAAATTGATTCAGATTATCAGATTAAAGGCATTAAAAGCTGAATCAATAGAGCTTAAGTTTATTAAATGAACACAGTTATTTGCCCAATGACGCTGATATCGCAGTTATAGAAAGCTCATAAATAATCAATATATTTATAATCTTATCGGCTTATTCAAAAGAAAAAGACCTTTTCGGCATTATTGAAATGAATCACGAAGATTTATTTTCCAAAATTCTTTAAAATAATAGCATCTTCCAATGATGATATTATCACAGAAAAGAATCAACAAGTAGACTAGCAGTCAATTGGCTTAATATGCGGTGGATAAAACTAGAAAATTCAAATCAAAGCAGCATTAAGTTGAAATTTAATTTTGACGAGGAAGATACCTTTCATGCAATTAATGTGAATAAAAAAAATAAGTAGGGCCTCAATCTTAAAATATACAAATTAACCATTATTGTGTTCTAATGGTATAACAATTTTTAAATATATTCTTCTTTTTTATTGGTGCATCAGCCCCATGGTGGGCCAAGACCGTCTGCCTACTGGCAGATTTCAAGTCCGGAGATTATTGTATTATTTTTACATAAATTTCTTATCATCTTCAGCTGCCAAAAAATGTATAAGTTCTAAAATTTTAAGATGAAGTCGTTGTTCCAATAAATACTAAGGTTTTATTTGCACATATCTTGTTTTGTTGCAAAAGTTTTCCTTAAATATACTAATAATACTTCAAATTCATAAAGTACTTAGTAAGATTAAGATTAGATTCAATAGCTTGCTTAATCATTTACGTAGTTCGATCACTGATTATATCAGCGATTCTCAAACTTTTGAAATCGCGAGGGCATTTGAAAATCCTACAAATAATTTTAGGCGCAATATATGCAAATTTCTGAGAAATATGTTATAGTACTTAAAATCAAATATTACAGAAAATATAATGTGATAAAAAAAAATAAAAAAACGCATTAAATTTATTTATTTTAGCATGGGCCTGATGTGTACTAGAGATTTTTCAATATTTAAGCATATATTTGAAAGGCAAACTCTCATTTCATTTCATCAATACATTACAGATTTTCTCTTTTTTTGCACGCTATATTGTGGTGAGGGTAGAAAATATTAATTCACATAAATATGACGTTGAATATTGTAATATAGTTTCCAAAGCTTTTTTAGATATAGACACGCATTGTTCTTTTGTAGGAATCCAAAAAGGTTTCAAAAGATTTATTTTTATGTTTAATCCTCAATCCACGATCAGTGGAGATAACTACTATTTTTTCTTCAGCAAATATTTGAGGATCAACTCCATTCAGTACTATTTACAGACAGCGGAGTCTTATCGGCTGCAACGGAAATTTTTTAACAATGAAAATCACATAGATGATAAGGCTTCAAGGAGCCAACTGTGGAATTTTCCGTTCCTAGTTTCTCGAAACATTCTTTGGCGCATTATCGCTGTTTGGCGCTTTTTATGTGAATAAAAAAGAAAAAGAAATTAGAAATTTTAGTTGTTTATAATGAAAGCTATCTGTGAGCGAATATAAAAAATGACAAGAGAAAGAGTAACTTTATTTATTTTTATATCTGGACACATATTTATCTGGAAGTTCACAGGGTGCACCCGGAAATTTTCTAGGGCACACTTGAATTATTTGGAAACGGCCAAATTAGAATGATTCGAACAATAGTGCTATAAAGGAAAAAGCATTTTCCAAGAGTTTCTATTTTTTTTTTTTAAAGGAGGGGAGGGGGCTGAATGGCCGAGTGTCTAGCGCTCTGTGTCACAAGTTTCGGTTTCGAGTCCCAGCGGTGCAATGAATACTTGTAGTGGTTAGGAATCCATCTTAAGCCGTAGGTCCCGATCTACTAGGACTGTAGAGCATCACGGAGCCCAATCAGACTTCTCTCCCACATCATTCCCAAACTCTATAGGAGCAACTCAACTCTATCCACAGTGTAGTAATAGTGTATTTAATTAAAAGTAATTTTAATTTTTAATAATAAACATTTTTAAATATATAACATCAAAAAAAAAAACATTAGATGAAACAAATTCCCCACTAAAACCTTTTTTTTCTTTCAAAACCGATTTGCGCCGCGTACGTCTGACTAACACCCATAACAAACAATCGTTTCGATTAATCTATATAGTAATTCGACAGTTCGATTCGATAGTCTAATAATAATTCGATAGTCCGATTCAATAGTCTATTAATAATTCGATAATCGATTACCCTTAACTAATAATTCGATAGTCGATTACCCTTAACTAATAATGCGACAGACGATTACCCCTAACTAATAATCCAATAGCCTAATAATAATTCGATAGTCGATTACCACTAACAATTCAATAGTCTAATAATTCGATAGTAGATTACCACTAACAATTCAATAGTCTAATAAATCGATAGTCGATTACTCCTAACTAATAATTCAATAGTCTAATAATAATTCGATAGTCGAGTACCTCTAATTGATAATCCATTCCTTCCTTCGATTCGTCCATTTCCAAAACGGATGCTTACTTTCAAAACAGCCAATGGATGAGTTTTATTTTATTTTAATTGGCATTTAAAACTGTTTGTGTGACTTTTTTTTTTTTTTTTATTTTACTTAATTTATTTATTTATTTTCCCAAATTGCCCACAATTCATGATAAAACGGAAAGACCACCGCTTTTTAAAATCAACGAATCTGTTGTGTAACTAAACACATCTTTTAAGAGAGACCGCCCATCATTATTCATACGCATGCTACCCTGTTCCACGATAACAATTTAGTCCCAAAAGGGGCCGGCGCGCATTGTTACTCCAGAATCTCCTGTACTAGTGCTGCTCCTACTCTAGGGAGACTAATGAGTAGGCCCCATAGAAAGGCCCTCGAAGCACCCGGAACTGGAAGTGACACTTGAACTGGGGGCGGGGGAAGATATTTATCACTGCTTAGATTCTCAATGGGCCAGAGCCACCAGTCCACATTAAGGGATGAAGAACTCTCGAAAGTCCGGGTCCAGTTACTGGACCTCATTCAGATCCGTCTGATAAATGGACAACCCGTGGAAAGTGTGCGTCAGAATCAGATGCTGTGCTGTTTGACAATGGCACGGTGAATGTTTGTATGGAGATGGGAATGGATGTAGTGTAGTGAGGTGGTAATAGCTTCTGGTTTTATGGCGCGCGTTTTGTGAAAGAAAATGTGGTTGGTTTAGATAGAAGGTGGGGAAATACAGCGCAAGTCTTATGCATGCATAAAATAAGGTAAACAAAAACTGAACATTGTCTAAAAGCAATTACCATGTGCGATTCCCGGCATGGGAATTTTGATTCAGTTTTGCAATTGTATCAAGCACGGCTATGAAACCCGCAAACGCAAGTAGGGTATTTTGGGCATATTTTTTTAAGCTAAATTCTTAAAATTTCAATCCATTTCAATCTATTTCAATCCAAAGTGCAAAGGATCTGAATTTAATTTAATATTTTTACTCAATAATTTCTCTTCTAACACTCTAACCTCTATACTATTATTTAATCTCCTGAGCTATGGCTCAACCTAAATAATATCTATATTTTAACATTTAAGTTTTCTTTTATGTTTTATTTCATTTAATGTAAATTTTAATAATAATAATAAATTAAGTAACAGGAGGTGCGGGGAATTTCTACCCCAGGTACTCCTTAAATATACAATGTTTGCCTTTGTGTGATCTCCATGCTGTCCTGTTATGAGTTCTATTGCATCTATAACAAAAAAAAAAGCATGGAAAGGAAATAAGCTATAACTTATCAATCTCCTCTCATACCATAAAAACTTTTATTTAATATAATCACTCATTTGCCGTTCTTTTTAATTATGTGTGTTTTAAATTTAAAATGAAATATGTGTGTTGCTAAGGCCAATAACCAAATCACGTGCTTCGTATTTCATTTTAAATTACTTGACTTCGACATCGTAAAGAGATTAGTGTTTCCATTTCTTCAAATGTTATTTAAGGAATTTCTTTCTTCAAATTTTTATTTAAGTTACGTTTAAGTTAATTTGTGACTCATCCTCAGTGTCCTGCAGCGTGGGACGGACATCCTACGAATAGTCTTTTCATGAATGGGGGGTAAGGGGCAACTTCTGCTGTGATGGAGCACCCGTAAGTAGAAGTCTGTCTTGGCTCCGTGGATGAAGAAGTAGCGCAGTGCCTTCCAGAAGGACTTTTTTGTGGGAACTACCCCGCATTTGTGTATCGTATGAGAGGGCCTGATGCCGAATGACTATGTTTGTAGTGGTTCGAATTCACTTTAAACCATACCTCCCGGTCTAATATGACTACAGAGTGTTGGGCGTATGGCAGACAACTCTACCCCATAAAAAGAAAAGCATTCCCGTCTCGAAATCTACCAATAGGCAGACGGCCCTGGCCAACTATGGGTATGGGGCTGTTGCGCCAACGATAATGAGGATGATGAATTTTTAAATATTTTCTTCATTTTTACACTTTTATTTATAAATTTTTTTTTTTTAATTTAAATTCTTGTATTCTTCTCTTATTCAAAAACATAATAATAATTAAAATGTTATCCCCCCCAAAAAAAAACTTTTTTTTTTTTTGAACAAAAATACTTTTTTTTTTTTTTTTTTTGGTTCCACCAAATAAATTTGTAAGAAAAATCTTTAACAATAAGAGGTTGTCCTATTTGAATAAGGTGTCGGAACTAAATATTCCTTTCAATCCTAGATTTATTACATTCAATAATTTTAAAAATATGCTCGCCTATTTGCACGCCATTTTAAAATAGTCCAAAAAAAGTTTCGGAGAAAATAATTTTACTGTCTATAACAATTTCTTCTATCAAATATGAAAATAATATGCAAGTCACCATTTTTGAAATTTTTAAACAGATTCACTAAAAAGTTTAGCAAGAACAATCAAAAACTTAATTGATACTCTCAAAGTTTACTAAAAGTAAACATTATGATAGTTTTGCTTCCGGGTCCGTTTATAATATTTGGCGACTTATCGCACATCCGAATTCCACAACGCCGTCTTCAAAACTCTAAAGCTGCTGCTATAACAGATTAATTTTTAAGAAATTCATTGTTTGATTTCTTTTTAGAGATACTGATGCAGTTGTAAGTGTTATCTGAATATATGTAACTGGAAATTCATAAATCCATCAACTATAAAAAAAAAAAAAAGCAGTCATATTATATTCTGCATAATATTGCTTTATAAATATTATAACGTTCGATTGTATTTGTCATTTACCTTGAAAGTTCTGCAAGATCACATGGCAAAAATTGTGTAAACAACTATATAACAATAGAAAAATTGATATTATTACAAAGAGAAAAATTCAACAATAACTTTTTCCTTTCGCAACTGCTCCGCGCCGCGTATATCTGAATAGCACCCCTAACAGGTAATCTATTCGCCAGTTTCTTTTTTAAAACGGATGCTTATCTTTCCACACAATCGGTGGTCTAACTATAATTATCACAATCAGTCAAAGTAAGAAATCCGTCAACAATTTTCCGAAGAAAAGTGTCCTTAGGTCGCCATTTTTAAAATTAATTTTTATCGACATCTCCAAGGGGGGAGAGTAAAAAAAAAACCAGATCTTCTCATAATCCATCTCGAAAAATTATCTAAGAAAATTTTTTAAGTGTTATTCGTCGATTATATGTAGAAAATTACAGTACATGTTTTATTCTGTGCTGTTTCTATTATATAGTGTATATTTGTTAACATCCCAAAATGTACCGTACCATTTTCTTTGAAGACCGCGATTTGGTATTCAGTATTAGCAGTTACCTTTTTGCTGACTGGTGACGCCTTGTCCAGTGGACAGGTTACTCTTCAATGGTTTTCCCTGCAACATTCCGCCCCCCCTGCTAGGTATATTTATAGGTGAAGTGCCCTCAGAGAAAGGAGGGAAAGAATGCTTTAGAATCTTTATCTGTTTCCGATAGAAGAATCTTAATACTTTTCAGTAAATGTGTGCACCTGAATGTTGTCTCAGTATCTCCAAAATACCTGGTCGGGTTGGAGCCTTTAGTTTGTATGCCTGGTAATGTTGTCGGTGGCTGGAACAAACTCGGTACGATTTTTTGTGACTAAATTTTCGGTGTTGAGTGATTAGAGCTTAATATGTCTTTTGAGAATTTGTTAAATTTCTTTTATAAGATGTAATAATTATGTATATTAATCGTATTTGTTATAACTAACTATGTAACTAAAGAATTATAGGGTAAGAATGTTATTGAATCATTGAGTAATGAGTTATTGAATCATTGAGTAAATGACTGACTCAATAGCATTCAATCATTGAGTAATGAGCTATTGAATCATTGAGTAAATGACTCAATAACTTTCAATCAATGAGTAAAACTTCAATTATTTATCAGTAATGCAATGTAAAAGGTTTATTGCAGCTTTATATAAAAAGCATATCTCATATAAGCAAATTTCTTACTGGTAATGATAAATAGTTGTGGTTATCTTTAAATTCTGAATTACATCGACTAAGTAAAACAAATAAATAATGATTTATTATTATAGCTAATTAAAATATTTCTTGGTTCGTTCATAATAACTATTACTTTTTTTCTCTATCTTCAATTTGATAACTTAAAATAGATTTTATCAGTATGTTCCGAGATGTTTACTATTATTTGTTCTTTATTTCCTTATATTGAATGTTAACTTTAAAGTAATTGTTGTTAAAATTTTAGAATTACCTTGCAGTTATTCTTAAATTTCATATAAAATAGATTTTAAGTGTTAATAAACAAGCAATAGTATAGAAGAATGAAAAATATTACAGTTTAACCTTTAGAAATAGTCTTTCATGCATATGTTACTTAATTACTTACAATATCTTTTCTCTTACAGGGAAAACTCTGATAGTAATAAAACATAGCCCTCAGCAGAGAAGTAAAGAACAAAATTTTCACTGTTTTGTTTTAAAAAAAGAGGTAAATCTTTTGTTATAAAGGAGACTGTTTAACGTAAGTGACGTTTTGGAGAGGAAAAGTTCTCCCACAAGTATAACTTTTGATGCGTATGAATTTTTCATTCAGTCGCCTTTCTGAATTTTGCATACATTTTCAAGAATGATAAATAATAGTTAACTTACCATAAAAAAAGCATTGAAGATTCAAAGTTTACCAAATTTCAGGTAGTGCTTTCATTAATTATAAAATAATTGAGGATCATTATTTATTTTAACCTTCGTCAAAGATTTTTGACTATAGATATGCAGTGATAGCCTTTACTGGTGCCCATTATATTGAAACATTGGAGATTCAAAGTTCTCCAAATTTCAAGTTGTGCTTACATTAATTAAAAACAATTCAAGTTCTTTATTTATTTTAACCTTCGTCAAAGATTTTTGGCAATAGATATGCAGTGATAGCCATTCTGGTCCCCATTGTATACGTTATTATGTTATAAAAATATGATATAAAAATACTATTATTGTTTCCGATTTGAAGATACATTGAACCAGAGAGGACTTCTTGGGAAAAAAAACATACAAAACTGCTTTTGAAAAAGCCTGAAGGTATCTTGACTACAATGTGCAAAAGTACAACAATGAGTAGTAACAGAGACATCAGTGCTGCTGCCAGTAGAAGTGGACATTCCGGCATGGCCAGTGGTTTGACAGATTGCCGGGGGGCAAGGCCAGACAACTTACTTCCCGGAACCGGAAGTTCTCCGAGCAAGAGCGGGCGAACTTGTGGAGCCCTTGCAGCAGCAGCGATGAGAACAACTCGCCGACTGCCCTGAACAGCTTTAATTGGGACAAACCTGCTCTTGAGGATAAGAGTGTCGATTTTGGTTGGACGGCTTCACAAGACAATATAAATGGTAAACTTATATGATTTTATGCATGGTTAATATGATTTTATATATTAGCCCAAGAAAGGCAGAATTGCAAAATTATTGCGCAAAAATTTTATGTTAAGGGATCCAGTAGTCTAGAATTTTCAAAAATCAAAAAAAAAAAAATTTTTCGATATTTCGAAAGTATAATCCTTTAAGAATATACTGTTAAATTTTGTAATGATAATGACGATATTTTAAAATGCATAAAATATATATATCGCATAAAACTTCATGTTAAGACAATACCTTTTAATTTATTTTTAAAATTTGTCTTTTGCAATTCTACATTTCCTTTCTTATGTAATTTTATACATTGGCCAAAAAATACAAAAATGTTGCATGTTAAGACAATACCTTTTAATTTGTTTTTAAAGTTTGGCTCATGTAATTCTGCATTTCTTCTCTTATGTGCTTAATTTTATACATTGGCTAAGAAATGCAGAATTGCAAAAAAAATATTGCATAAAATTTCATGTTAAAACAATACCTTTTAATTTATTTGTAAAGTTTGGTTTATGTAAATGACTTTTGCATTTCTTAACTTATGTAATTTTATACATTAGCTAAAAATGCAAAATTGCAAAAATGTTGCATGTTGAGACAATACATTTTAATTTATTTTTAAAGTTTGGCTTATGTAATTGGCTTTGCAATTCTGCATTTCTTGGCTTATGTAATTTTATACAGCCAAAACATGCAAAATTCCAAAAATAATGCATAAATTGCATGTTAAGACAATAAATGTTACCTTTAAATTTATTTTTAAAATGTCCAATTAAATAAATGTGATAATAACAGAATTTATCTTTTCCAAAATGTTATATAATGTAACACTAATTAAAAAATAATTCAAATTTACAGTTTATAACGTGAAACTGAAACATTTTTTGTTTAACAATATATATAATATATATATATTACCATTAATTGGTAAACTAATAATTAAGGTGCATTGTTTACATTTTGATATTTGTGCTAAACTTAAACCTTATTATTTATTTATTTTTTTTTTTTCCAATAAAATTGAAAATTTTCAATTGATCTCTTTTCTTGCACATATTCAAAGTGAAACGAATATTTTGAAAGTTTTTTGTCTTAATACATAAGCTTAGAATCGTTATACACAAGCTTAGAATTTATTTTATTATTTGTCTACTATAATTACTAATGTTAACTGCTTTAAATAAATATACTAAATAATGATATCACTGAATAATTTTTCATTGCATATTTTTTATTAATTATTTTAAAATGTAATTGGTAAATTTCAAAATTTATGTAAGGATTAGCAAAACACTCTTTTTTAAGTTAAAAATTATATGAATATAAATCTTAATTTAAATAATAAGTTAATCTTACGTAAATCCTAAGAAATTTAATTATTTAATCTGAGTTTCTTTAGCTTATTTTTATTTATTTATTGTTATATATTTCAGTATACTAATAAGTATATATTACAAAAATTAAAACACAGTCACGGTCCTTTAGTCCCTTAGTCCTTTAGATTTATCATTTTGAGATATTAAAAAAGTTTAAATTGGTCGTGCAGGTGAATTCAATTTGATACTCATTTCAAACTTACAATTTTGCAAAAATTGTTATAGATTGCAGAATGCGAAGCGAAATAAGTGATACGTTTATTTTTAGACAATCACTGTCACATATACACAAAATCTTTAAAAAGGAAAACGAAATATTATTATTACTTCAGTTTATAACTCTCGTTTATTTTTGATTTTTAAATATTTCTTTAATTTATTTGAAAAAACAAACAACCAGGTAAAATTGGCCAGTCCAAAACCACCGGAAGGAAGAAAATCAATCCTTGTTCCGAAAAGAAAGCGGGCAGTTATGTCAATCTGCAACAGGTGGACTCGAAGTATTTGAGAGAGTGCACAACGCTGGAGTCAAAGCAGTCACCGACAAAAGTAAGTTTTTTAGAAAATTTCTTTTAGAAAATATCTTTTGATGTCTAATAGAAGAATGATTATTTTTCAGATTTCAATTTTTTTCATTTGGTGTGTAGTCGAAAAGAAAAAAATCCTATTACTTATTTTTTATTTAAAGAAAAGTCTTTTTTTTTTTTTTTTTTTTTTAAGTCTGGTGCAATGATCTATAGTCGATATATGATGCGATATGCAATGGTTTGAAGAAAATATGTGTTTTGATAAAATTTTTTTATCCTTAAAAAATTTCTTGAAATTTTCAAGTTTTCTTTATTATTATTATTATTATGTGCAAACGTCATATTTTTTTGCTCAGAGGTCCCATATAGTCTCCAAAAAAGTGAAGCTATAAAATAAAAAATAAATAAGAATATAAGTTATTTAAAACAGATTAATCTCGTTACTTAACCCAAACTTCCATTTCAAAAACTTTTATGTAAAATGAACGCCGATTTTCACGCGATTTTATTCATGTGTGTTTTAAAACTGACATGAAATATGTGTTGCTAAATACAACGATTGACCCATATCAAGTCACGTGCCCTGTTGTTCATTTCTTTCCATCTGGCATCCAAAATATAAACAGATTATTGTTTCAATATCCTCAAAATAATGTCTGATAATTAGTTTATGTTTATAAAAGTTAATTTAACCGTCACTTCTCTATCTGAATTTCAGTAGTGCTTCTTGTAGCATTTGAACAATTCCTTCTTCATAAAGTTCGAGAGTTATTTAATTTTGTTATATTTTGGTCGCTGTTGAATTAATTATTTTGGGGATTCTATACATTAGGTCCCGATTTCATTAAGTCTCATATACGCGCCAAATGAAACCGTTAAAACAGCAGTATTTCGTAATTGCAGCGACCATGTTGTTTGTTTAGGAGGGCACTTGGCGAAAATCGCAACGGAAAAAAACCCGCCAAATAAACAAACTGAACACTGAAATACAGAACTCCTGTTCTTTTAGTATTTTGACCAATTGCTTCATAAATTTCTTGGATTATTGAACATTAATATGCTCCCATGTGTATTCGTCCAACAAATTATATCGCACGTAATAAATTGAAATTCGTAAAAACAATTTCAGTTTTTTAACTTTTATTTTTGACACTTATGTGATTGTGTCCTTCTTTTTTTATTATTGTACCTTTTGTTATTATTGTTAGTTTTTATATTCCTTTTATTAACAAATAGTTCTTTTCCTTTACAATTTGCCAAATATAATTTTCACTTTTCACTGGTAATAAGGACATTTTCACCAATAAGCATAAATAAGGTTTTACTTTTGTTAGGTTATTGCATCTTCTTAAATACTACGCATTCTTAGAATTTCATCTATTTTTGGAATAGCAAGTGAAGTTATAATCTTTTTTTCCTAAATAAAAATTGTTATTTTTGACATGTGAAGAGAAAGAAGTTAAATTATGAAGCAAATGTTACTATCTAAAAAGTTTCTGAACAGCAGGTGAAAAAAATAAAAATGAAAATGGAAAAAAAAAAAAAAAAGTTAAGTTCTTTAAGAGCATTGACGCAAAAAAGAAAAAAAAAAAAAAAAAAAGTTTTTTCTCTCGCTGTTAAATTAAAGTTATTTTGTTTAAATATTTTTGTTGGAGAACAATTATATTTATATTATACGTGCGTCAACTATGAAAGCAAAGAACTAATGATTTTTCAGAACTTGTAATATTTTATATTAAGGTTTTTATTATTATTATTAAGGTTTTTCAGAATTTGTAGTATTTTATTCAACATATTGCTTAATAAATATTAAAGTCTAAGGCTAACTCGCTTTTTTTTTTTAATTCTTTTTTGTTCGATAGATGGATTTAAATGGTTGAAATTAATGCACAATTAATAATGAGGTGTTATTTCTTATTCCACTTGGTCGACAGCAACATTTAGACCAAGCCCATCATTCCGTGTGGTCTCATGGAAGGAGGGGATCGGGAGGGGGGGGATAGCTTCTGTTGTGAGGGAGCAACTGTAGGTAGAAGTCTGACTTGGCTCCGTGTCACTGAAGAAGGTGGGCAATGCCTTCTGGGAGGGCTTTTAGGAGAAAACTACCCGCATTTCCATATCGTATGGGGAAAAAACCCTGAAAACGCCCATAAGGTGGTCCGACTAAAGAGGCAAGATGCTCAACATCACAAACGCCTTGGGGTTTCCTCGTTTTTTTGAAATAGTGTCTACAACAAAGCAGCCAGCAGATGGAACCTCCGCCTTAGTGTTCGGCGCGCGTTGCCGCTGAGCCACGAGTCGGGTAAATTACAAATATAAACAATATATATAGTTGTTGTTTTTTTAAATTGGTTTTTCAAAAATATCTTTGTTTAAATCCTTCTACTGAAAGTACCTAATATTAAAAATTATTTTTATTACTATGAAAAATATTTTTCACCAGAATGTAAAATCTTTAACATACCCACAAAATGAAAAAAAAAAAAAAAAAAAAAAAAAAAATTAGAATTCGTTTTTTAATGTAAGTATTCTAAATTAATCTTATTTGATACTTGAATACTAAAAAAAATTTTATTTGAATGAATAGAACAAGACATTTATTCACATTTCGAAAAACATTTGATATGTTTTAAAGATATAAATATTATTGGAAAGACTACCAAAAACAATGAATTTTTTATTTGTTGTGCAAAATGGAATGGAAGCTGGCATTCTTTTTTTTTTTTATCGAATGGCAGACGCAGCTGACGTCGATAAAAGCATTCTTGTGCTGACCATCGGAAAAAAAAAAAAGGGTGACGGAATATAAAATGAATCGAGAAAGTTTTAGAATATTTTCCCCATAACTTCTGGAAAACTTCCGTCTCCAAAACTGCCAATCCATGTCTTTCAGAAACTAATTTCACCAAAAACCTGACAGAAATCCGTGTTATGCAAACTCTTCAGTTTGGAATTTCGAATAAATCCGAAGAATTAAACGATTTCGTTCACAACATTCCAAATAAGAATTTGACGAATTGCGCTAGAATAGATTTGCACATAAATCATTCACTATTCTAAAGTCATGTAGATATAGAATTAAATGAAATAAATATTTTTAAAATAATATAATTTTATTTAAATTGCAAAAATAGTATTTGTTGACGAGGTTTAATTTCTTGCCTTGATTTTTTAAACGTTTTGCATAATAATCTTGTATTGCAATTTCATTCAATTCAAATTGATCAACAACAAAAAAAAATGTCTACTTAAATATCGTCATTAGTTTAGAAAATTAGTGAAATATAATTTAATTCCAAATAAAATTTATTTATTATTTATTATTTATATATATATATATATATATATATATATATATATATATATATATTTTTTTTTTTTTTTTTTTTTTTTTTGGTGATTATTTGCAACATGTTGATAAAGACCTGCGATTTTGATACAAGTTTGTAATTTTATAATGAAAAAGTATCGTTTTTATTTAATTGAAAAATAACTAATAACAATTTTTTCATTAATTATTTGATCAAGAAAAAAATTAAATTAGAAGAAAAATTGACCTTCTAAGTGTTATAATTTTTTAGAAAACACACATATTCTTGCTTTATATATAAAAATCCTGTAACTGATTATAAATTTAAAAAGCGATTATAAAAATAACAAGCAATCATAAAATCCTTGTTATGCAAACTCTTCAGTTTGGAATTTCGAATAAATCTAAAAGAATTAAACAATTTCGTTCACAACATTTGAAATACGAATTTGACGAATTGTGCTGGAATAGATTGCACTTAAAACACACAATATTCTAAAGTTGTGTAGATATAGAATTAAAAATAAATATTAAAAAAAATAAAGAAGTAATATTATTTTTTTTAAATTACAAAAAATAGTATTTGTTGAACGAGATTTAATTTGTTACCCTGATTTTTAAACGTTTTGCACAACAATCTTGTATTGGAATTTAATTCAATTCAAATTGATCAACAACAAAAAAAAATGTCTACTTAAATATCATCATCAGTTTAGAAAATTCGTGAAATATAATTAATTCCAATTAAATATCATTTATTATTTAAGTTATTTCTGTTTGTTTTTTTATTAATTTTTGTGCATAATAATAACCTGCTGATAAAGGCCTGCATTCTTGATACAAGACGTGTCGTAATGAAAAATTATCGCTTTTATTTAATTGAAACTAAACTAATAACAATTTTTTTTCATGAATTATTTGGATAAGAAAAAAATTAAATTATGAGAAGAAAAATTAAACTTCTAAGTGTTACAGTTTTTTAAAAATATACGTACTCTTGCTTTATATATAGAACAAAGCGATTATAAAAATAACAAGCAATCATAAGTATTGATAATGCATTTCGTTTTCATTTTACTGCAGTTTGATAAGAGTTAAACTATATCCAATGTAAAATAATAAATTTTCGACAAAAAATTGTAATATGATGTATTTCTTTATTTAATTAGATATATTGGTATATTGCATGTGGGCCTGATGACCGAGCGACTAGTACTCGGTGCCACAGGTTTCGAGTCCCAGAGGTGCCTTTTAACCGTAGATGAAATGTTGTTTGAAAATCAAATAAATAGTTCTGTGATGGGTGTTCAGATGAATCCACGTTTAACCATAGATCCAACGGGTTGGGGGTTGTTTCCAGTATGGCATCGCTGTTAGGCTTTTAAATAAGGTCTGACAACCCTACCCCAAAGTAAAAAGAAAACATTTCGTGTTTTCGAAATCTGGCCATTTCACCGAAATGGGACTGTTGTGCCAATGAAGAAGTATAGTGAGTGTATAAATTTGAAAAGAAGTGCTCTACGCGTAACCAAAGCCGTCATTAACTCTTTTTTGCTTATAAGAATAAAAAAAAGCCTCATTTAAAACTTTTTTCTGTCTGTTTGATAATTTCTTGAGTTTGTTTCTTATTCCACTTGTTCGCCAGCAACATCTAGACAAGTCCAAAAACCAGCGTGGTCTCTTGGAAGGAGGGAGGTGGGTGTGGGCAGCAGGAGCACCCGTAAGGAGAAGTCTGACTCGGCTCCTTTTGTTGCTGAAGACGGAGGGCAGTGCCTTCCAGGAAGACTTTTAGGGGACTACCAGCATGTGCGTATTGTATGGGAGAAAAACCGGAAAACTCACACCAGGTAAATTGGCTCACTAGGCAAGATGGGGAACATCCCCAACGCCCTCGAGACTCCTCGTTTTTTGAAACAAGTGTCTACAATAAAGCCGCCAGCAGATTGAACATCCGCTCTAATGCTGGCCAGCGGCGCGAATTGCCACGGTGCCAAGAGTCCGGCTTCTTTTTGAGTTTGAATTCCCACGTAAAGCACCAACCTTCCTTTAGAATAGCTCTTACCTAAAAATGTGTGTAAAGAATGAACAAAAACCGCAACCTTAGATAACGTGATTTACGATAGACCGGACTTCACCGTGAATGCCTTTCTCTAAGCACTGTGTATATAGGGGTGGGGACTATCTCGGGAATGCTGGTAGGACTTCAGAGTAAACGAATTTCAGTCAAATGTACAGTGCCTTGCTTGTTGGTTGTTCAATCTTCCAGTACTTCTTATAGGAAAAATTTCTATTCATTTCGTTGATATATCAGAAAATGATATGCAATATTCGCCTATATTGTGTTACACCAGATTGTGAGGCAAGTTATTTTATTTTTTGTATTATTGATGCGCATGTTATCGTTGAATTTTTATGACAGTACTTTTGTATAGGATTACAAAAATTAAGTAAATAGGAATAGTATAATAAAAAGTAAAATAGTAAGGTCTCAAAGTAGGCAATAATAGTAAAGTCTCAAAGTAAACCTAATAGAAATTTTTCTATTTTGCTAATCTATGGCATTATTATTATTATTATTATTATATAGTAAAATTTGTAATAAAAATGACTTTCAGTTGTTTGAAATATGCTAAATTTTAAATCAAATATTTAATATGATAATATTTTAATAACAATTTTTATTTATATATATATTATAAATTATTCTTCAATGGCGCAACAGCACCATGATGGACCAAGGTCTTCTGCCTACTGGCAGATTCCGACACATGGGATGTTTTTATTTTAAATTTATATTATAGATTATTAGATTCTGAAATATGAGAGATTGTTTTTCTTACAGGGATTATATATTATTTTATTTCTTATTTAGATTATTATTAGATTCCAAAATGGAAAAGTTATTTTTCTTTTTACGGGATATGGTTATTAGCCCTATGTCCAACGCTCTATAGTCATATTAAACAGGGATCTACGGTTTAAAGAGGATACCGAACCACTACAAACATCCGCGCCACCGCCATGACTGAAACCTGTGGTCCCGATCGCCAGAGTTTTTATACATACAATCCAAAATTTCTCACCTATATTTGAACTATTGAAAGTTATTTTTATTATTAAACTTAAAAATAGTGGAGCGACTGTAAAATCGATTTTCTGTTAAATATAATAAATTATCGTCATTAATTTTTGGTCATTAAATTATATTTTGAACCGTTATACGAACGCATTTTATATCATTAAATCTCGTGCTTAAATATTGTTCAAAGCAAATTATTTTTAAATATTTCATTTCTTTCTATTCATTTAATTCTATATGTAAATTATTTATCTATAAATGGATATATTTCCTGTTCCAACATAACTGAAAAATATAACAGTTACCATGCTAATTTTTCATTGAGGTGAATATTTTTCATTTCACGTCCAGTTGAGAAAATTGCAAATGAATGAAATAAAAATGGCATGTTGCTTCTGGCGCCATCTAGTGACGTGATCGCATCATGTATATATTTTTATTTGTCTTTTAGCAATTATTTCAAATTAAAATCGTAATTCTTTAATGTTTATGCTATAGTGTTGGTTTTTAAAATATTTTTTATTTGTTTCAAATGTTCAATTATATGGACTTATTTATACTTGACTCTTTAGATTCTTTTTTGTTTACAAATATATTTCTAAAATTTATTATTAATTAATTTATTTATAAATATGTATATATTAACTGTTATAATAATATATTCATATATTATATTTAAATACATTATATTTCTGATATTTATAATAACAGAATAATTTTTCCTTTCAAATTCGTCAAACGATAATTAGCCCTTTTTATCGATAATAAAATCTACCCATGCTAAAAATGTTTTCTTTTATGTAGCCAAATAACGGCGGATTATATCTGCTAATAGATAATATTGTTATAAATAAATAAAATTAAATAATATCCTTGACTTGTTTTTTATGTAATTTTTTTTTTTTATTTTGTGACTTTGGAATCAAGCGACGAACGATCAGTCATTTCTGTGTTCATCAACAAGTTGACGCTCATTGGCAAGCTCGTACCAAAAGAAGGAAAATTTCATTGATAAATCAAAACTATGTTAAATTATTATATTTAAATTTTAAATTATTATGTTTAACTATTTTAAATTATTAGTTTAAAATATTTTTGTTTTTATCCTTCCCTGTCGCTTAACTCTTGGCCCTGTGGA
This sequence comes from Caerostris extrusa, assembly GCA_021605095.1. Classification (NCBI taxonomy): domain Eukaryota; kingdom Metazoa; phylum Arthropoda; class Arachnida; order Araneae; family Araneidae; genus Caerostris; species Caerostris extrusa. The sequence continues at coordinate 47,463 of BPLR01015845.1, forward strand.
ATATGCACAGCTAACGTGTTGGAGGACCGAAGTTCGAATCCGCTGACGTCATTGTTGTAGTCACTTTCAGGAATGAGGAGACTTGATAGCGATTTTGAAAATGTTTGAAAAGTATCTCGGTTTGGAGTTCTGGGTCTCTCCGTTATGACACACAATTGCATGGCAGTTAATATAAAAGTCCTTCCCTTATCACCCATCGGTGGTCTGTTAGTGGTATACAAGAGGCTCACAGATGTTTCATCCTCAGCTTTCTAACTAGTTGAAGCTACATAGCCCGAGGTAAGGGGTGGTTTGGTTAGGTTTGTCGCTCTACTGTCATGTTTTGCACACTTTGGGTTAATTAGGCCGGGATTTACAGTTTAACGTGGATTCCGAACCTCTAACAAACATCCATGCCACCGCCAGGATTCGAATCTGGAGCCTGTAAGGTACGGGGGGTGAGATGTGGGGGGGAAAAACTCTCTTGCGTGTCGTCTCCTTCTTTATTTTCATCTTTCTCTATCTCTCTATTGAGTGGATTTTAATCTGTCCTTAGCATTTTATTATTGGTCAAAAACATATTAGGACTATGAAATACCCTGTATGAAAAGATTTTACTATATTATGAAAAAAGATTGTTCTTTAATACAATTATAAAAGAAGAAGAAGAATGTGGAGTTAATATAAATGCATAAATGAAAATGGAAAAAAAAAAAATAATAATAAATACGAATAATAAAGAACCAACATAATTTATCTGTTTATCTATTTACAAGCTGTAAGGAAATCCAAAAACCACATCCAAACTAACATGTTGCAATTTTGAGCTCCATACACCAATAGGGTTTGTTGCAATTCGGATAGAAATCAAAACGCGCACTGATTTGTTTGTGGACATTTGGGGAATAAGAATTATTGCTCGGCCTGATGTCAGTGAGTGATTCCGAATCAGAGAACTGACAACTTTGCGAAGGTAGAGTGGAGGGAGATTCGTCAGGGGAGATAATGAAATTTGTTTTTACGAGTTCAAATTTCAACACCATGAGACAGATGAAAGTTCGCCAAATGTTTCAAATCTGGACGCAGCTTAAGATTCTATGTGGGCATTTTTACTATTTGAGGGCATGTCTATTATTCCTTTAACAATAAAACTAATTGAATGACTCATTAATTTTACAGGCTCATGAGTTGACTCAAGGATGTGGAAGCTCGTCTGACTCTTTGAAACCAGAGAGAATCTATCCACTTGTAGATCTAGAAGAAGCCGTAGAGCCCAAAGCACCCCCTGCGTCGCTGCTCGAAGAAGATGAATCTTATGAAAGGTAAGTTAACAATCTTTCATCTTTCACTCCCCCTTTATTTTTCAGGTTCATATTAAAGTTGCCCACATAAACTTTACGACTTGAAATGCCACAATGAACCCAACAAAGATAGCCGATGGCATGGAATTTTCCTTGAATGTTTCAATCTTTAATCATTTTTTACTAATGGCCTTGGTAAATTAAAATGAATTTCCCACCAGATGCTAAGATCGCACATCACAGAATGTCAGCCAATCAGTAGTCTGAGTGGGCAAGAGATCACGCTTCTGATTGGTTGACTTTTCCAGCGAGATATCTTAACATCTGGAGAGAATCCAGTAAGTATGTAAGCAATAAACAGTGATTTTAATCTTCGCCTTTAAAAGCCAAATTAATATCCTTTGACCCTCGAATGTTAAAATTTATAATTTTTTTTTTTTTTTTATTTTTAAATACTTAATAATAAAATTAAATAATAATAATTTATTACTATTATTATTATTATTGAATTTTGAGTTGCATACATTAAAATTATGTTGATTTATATATTATTTCAAATTATCTTGGTAAATGTACAAGAATTGAAAATTCAAATTTGTTGTTACTTTTTATCCCACTTGGTCGACACCAACATCTACCCCAAGTCCATGAACCCGTGTGTCTTAAACAGACGAGTCATGATAAAAAGTTAAAAATATAGCTTCTTTTTGTCCTTGACCTTGCGACACAAAGACATGAGACACACAAAGGGAGAAGTCAGACTTTACCCCACCCAGTTATACCCTCGAGCACGGGTACCCATTTTAATAGCCTTTTACGACATACATGTACTACAATGGGGCTATTCTAACGCGTACCCACTCGGGATAAAATTCAAATTTAATTGACAAAGCTGGCCTTCATTTGCTCACCTTGCTCGAGCTTTGGGTTTTCGTGCACGCACAATTCTGTTCGATACCATACTGAACCACAAGCTCTCGAATGTATGCTGACATGAGTAAAAAAAGAAAAAATGTAAACCAGGAAGTCCATCTATTGCACTCTGGGATAAAGATAAGAACTTATGTAACATCAGTGGAGGTGTTGGTGGCAAAATGTAAGTGCAATGCAGCAGAGAAGTAATTTAGGTGATGCTAAATCTGCTGTATACTGGGGGAAAAAGGAAAAGCACTATATTTTATTTGATATTTTCTTACATAATAAAAAAAAGTAGGCTAATTTATCAAATTAAAACTAATCTTCAACAAGTAATTTAATTTTTGTTATAACAAGAAAACCTTAAATGGCATTTTGAATGGCTCTATTCGCACAAATCATTTAATGTGGCGCCACTTGGTCTTGCATTTAAACTTTTAAAAATCCTCAGCACTTCCTGAGGACTGAAAAGTTGCGATTGACCAGAGGTATTTCATGGTAAAGTGTGTGTTCAATTCTAGATAAATTCTTTGGACATAAAGTGACTTGTGTTTGCATATAGCTGTTTTAAAATCCCTCCAAAAGGATATCCCCCCCCATCGGTGGACCTGTTCGCGGCGTACATAAGCAGAAACGATCTTGCCCGACTCGTAACTCAATAGTAGCGTGCGCCGCTGGTGAGTATTAGGGTTGCGATTCCATTTGCTGGTGGCATTGCTGTAGACACTGTTTCAAAAAACTAGGAGACTCGATGGCGTTTGGGATGTTCAGCATCTAGCCTCGTGATTCGAATTACCTGGAGGGAGTTTTTTGGGTTTTTCTCCCATACGATAAGCAAATGCGTGGTAATTCTCTCCACCCAAACTTCTACTTATGGGTGCTTCACCACAACAGAGGCTGCCCGCTTTCCCTCCATCCATGACTAAATTCATGGGATGTCCGGCTGCTGGTCACTGAGGATTAGTCACAGCAGAAACAAGGTTTGAAAATGTAAAGTTTGCGTTTCTTTTTATATTTCAATGCTTTCATATCAAAAACCAGTTTTAATCCTTGCTGTACTTTAAACAATCCATCTGACAAAAAGCAAATTAAATTGTAAGGAGGTAATATTTCAAAGGGACCCTGATGACCGAGTGACTATCTCTCGGTACCACATGTTTCGGGTTCGGAGTCCCGGCATAGCCGTAGACGTTTGTATAGTTCGGAATCCACTTAAAACCGTAGGTCCTGGTCTATTATGACTGTAGATGTACGGATGACAACCCTACCCCGTAAAAAAAAAAAAAAAAAAAAAAAAACATCTCCTGTCTAGAAATCTGCCAGTTGGCAGACGGCTTTGGCCCACTATGGGAAGAATGAAGAAATGAAGAATATTTCAAAGGACTTAAATTTAAGACCAATATTGCCCCTTGAAAAGTATTAAAAAAATTCAATTAAAATTTTTATTACAATCAAAAATCGAGATATACAGCATTGGTAAAAAAAAAAAATTAATAAAGCGGACAAGCACTAAATAAATGTGGAGATGTCTAGATTTCCGAACACGTAGTGCAAAAGCAAAAGCAAAATTATGTACAAACGCTAGATGTTGAAGAGTATCTACAACAAACGCAAACTCCGTCTTTCATCTCAGCTTCAAGTGATAGATCACGTCGTTGATCTTCCTCAGAAATATTTTTAGAGCGAGGAAATGTTTCCCATCTCGAGCACAGAGAGAGATTGGCGTTTATAAATGTCTGGATAGGATGAAAAAATGAATACAAATGTCCACTTGAAATTCCCATGTAATGAAAACGAATGGATTGTTATAAATATATATTTTTTACCTTGACTCTTGCATTAATAATCATCTAGGAATAAATAGCCAGAAGTGGCTTTGTCGAACTAAATAACTCATTCGAAAGTATTCGCTTAAATGTTGTATGGACACGACAATAAATTTTAATGAATTTCATTAGACTTTACAGAACAAACTTTAATCGTAATGAATTTCAAAACTGCTAGAAATTACTCTCCCATTTGTAAAAAAATCTGATTTTAATTCTAAAAACATTAAAGATCCTAATTGAAACAACGCACTTATGCGGAAGTGCTATTCCTCTTCCATATTTGGATATTCACCAGTCAAAATCAGATATTTTCAAGCGACCTTTTTCTTTTTAATAGTACGTTGTGTTTTGAAAAAAAAAAATTAAGCTTTATTTGTAAGTATAAACTAACTAGGGTTAACTAGAGTCGAGAAAGTGGGGCGTTTTCCAAAATAAGGTTCATTTTTAACAAAACAAAGTCACTCACATGTATTGATGATGACTTCAACGGGCAGTATGAGAAACATGACATCATGACGAACAGAGTTTAACACTAGTGTCTAAAGACGTGGACGCAAATGAGGATCTTCCTTGAGTGTTCATGAACCAGTATGTTCTCATGGAAGGATGGGTTGTTAGCTTCTGTTGTGATTGAGAAACCATAGGTCAGTTGACTTGGCTTCATGTCGCTAAAGAATGAGGGCAATATCTTTCGGGGGGACATTCTTTAGGGTAACTTCCCCAGCATTTGACTATCGTACGGGAGAAATCCATAAAACTCCCACCATGTAATCCGATTAATAAGGCAAATGCTCAACAAACGCCATCAAGTTTCCTCCTTTTTTGAAACACTGTCTACAATGAAACCGCCAGTGGATTGAACCTCAGCTCTAATGCTTACCACTGAACACGAGTCGGGCTTGGTAGGTTTGTCGCTCTGCTGTCATTTTAACCGCACAGAGACAAACCAACAGCTGTTACCTAAAGTATGCACGAGTAGGGCATATTCTAGTACTTTAACTGAGAAATCAATCACTGTTATTAACCTTAAATTGTTACATTCCAAATCATATATTGGTTAATTGCTATCATTAATGTCGTTTCTGCATTGTGACATTATGAACGCTTAAATTTAGAACTTAAATTATTCATATTCATATACTGTATTATATATAAAATGAATTAAATGATGTTTTGAAACAATAAATCATTTAATCATGAAAGAATAGGTGAAAATATAGGGAACAGAAGAACTTTCCCTTCATATTGGAGACGGGGGGAAACTCCCAAATATAAGCATTTATTGACCATTAAATGTATTTTTGATGCCATAGAAAGTTATCGATATTCAAGATGCAAGATAACTAACAGCCCGAAACCAGCATGCGTACCAAAAACATGAGGAGTCTTCTAAACCAGATGTCCCACCTCAAGCTGCGACACCACAAAAAATCTCATCTTAACTCAGGGCTCATCATCACTGAAATAACACGGCCAACACAACGCCATCACCCGAGGCGTGAATGAAGCCATTTCACAGGCCACGGCTGAGGATTACGACGTCAGATCTCGTGGCTTGCTGGGCTCTGTAAATTTGACACAGGCATTAATTGTTGGCTTTGGTTACAGTTGCGGTCGCGGCGTAATTATTAGAGATGGAGATGTCGTCTCGTATTAATTCATGGGGCTGGATTGGCAGAGGAATTGTTTTTGTTTGGATAGTTGAGATCTAGGATAAGAGTGTCTTGAAATTGAAAGATTATTGTATTTTGGAATTAATATTTTTTTTTATTTATGGAAAGTTTTATTATAAATAAGGGTTCTAATTTTTTTTTATGAATAATTTAGTAATATTTTTATTTTAAAAATGTTCAGTGTATGTAAGTTATTTTAATTAAAAGTAATAATGAAAGAGTCGTTAAAGTTTTAAATTCAAAAGAAAATACTATAAAAATTATTATTATTTATTTATATATTTTTAATTTCATGTTTTACCTTATTAATTTCTTCATCTTTTAAAAGGTCAACGTTTTTTTTTGTAAGTTGTGGTAAAAACGCTGGCACTTTCGGGTTCGACTCAGGCGGTGCCGTAGATGTATGTAGTGGTTCGGAATCCACTTTAAACCTAGGTTCAAGTTTAATAAGACTGCTACTACTACACTCCACCACACATCACTAAGCTCAGAGCTGAGTTGCCCCGCGTACAGTTTGGGAATGATATGGGTCAAGAAGAAGCACCTGAGCTCTGTGACGCTCTATGGTCATATGAGATGGCTTAATTTGCCTTAAAGTGGATTCCGAGGCACTGTCAAACATTCATTCGCTGAGAATCTGCATGAAACCGTGGTACCGAGCGCCAGAGCGCTAGCTACTCGGCGATTCAGGCCCACATTCTGAATGCTTTAAATTAGAATTTAAATAAATGATATTCATATATAATGAATAAAAGGATATTTCGAAACCCTAAATCATTTAATCATGAAATAATAGTTGGGAATATATTGAACAGTATAAATTTTCTCTTGATATTGGAGGCGAAAGAAACGCAAGAATAAAAATTTTTATTATCCATTAAATGTATTTTTGATGCCATGGGAATGTATCGATATCCAAGAAATGCAAGATAACTAACAGTCCCAAACCAGCATGCGTACCAAAAACATTAGGAGTCTTCTAAACCAGATGTCCCACCTCAAGCTGCGACCACGCAAAATCTCATCTTAACTCACCTCTAACCGAAAGGGCTCATCATCACTAAAATTACGCGACCAACACAACGCTATCACCCGAGGCGTGAATGAAGCCATTTCACAGACCACGGCTGAAGATTACGACATCAGAGCAGGCGGCTTGCTGGGCACTGTAAATTTGACATGGCCATTAATTGTTGGCTTTGGTTACAGTGCGGTCGCGGCGAAATTATGAGAGATGGAGATGTCGTCTCGTATTAATTCATTTGGGGGCTAGGCAGAGGAATTGTTTTGTTTCGATAATGGAGATTCTATAATAAGAGTGGATTCAAATTGAAATGATGGCGATATTATGGAATATATATATATATATATGGAAAATTGTATTTTAAATAAGGATTTTAATATTTTTTGTGAATAATATTTTAGTAATATTTTTTTTTATTTTAAATTATATAATTCAAAGTAATAATGAAAGAGTTATTAAAGTTTTAAATTCCAAAGAAAAATACTATATAAAATTATTTTTTTTTTTTTTAAGTTTTACCATGTTAAATTCTTCACCTTTAAAAGTTCAGTCAATATTTGCAAGTAGTGGTAAAAAAATCTGGCGCTCGGTGCCACGGGTTTGGGGTTCGAGTTCAGGCGGGGCCATGGACGTATGCAGTGGTTCGAAATCCACTATAAACCGTAGGTCTCGGTCTTACATGATCGTTGAAGCGTTGCGATAGTATTGTTACTCCGCGTCTGTAGCTTATATTCAACTACAAGCACCTTCTAGGTAGTGCTGAGTGAGTAACATCGGTGCAGCGTTTGCCTTAGGCATCAAGACAACTGTCTAAGTATTTGCCAGTTGCATTAGAAAAAAAAACGTTTCTGCATTGCGACATTCTGCACACTTTAATAAATAAAAATTGATATTCATATACATAAATGAATAAAATTACATTCGAAACACTAAATCATTTAATCATGAAAGAATAGTTGGGAATATAGCGAACAGTATAATTTTTCCTTGTTATTGGGAACGGGGGGAGCCCCAAAATAAACCTTTTATTGTCCATTAAATGTATTTTTGATGCCATAAGGAAGTTATCGATATCCGAGATAACTAACAGCCCAAAACCAGCATGCGTACCAAAAACATCAGGAGTCTTCTAAACCAGAGTCCCACCTCAAGCTGCGACCCACCAAAATTTCATCTTAACTAAGCGCCACCGAAAGGGCTCATCATCACTAAAATGACACGGCCAACACAGCGCCATCACCCGAGGCGTGAATGAAGCCATTTCACAGGCCACGGCTGAGGATTACGACGTCAGACCTCGCGGCTTGCTGGTCTCTGTAAATCTGACATGGCCATTAATTGTTGGCTTTGGTTATAGGTGCAATGAAATTATGAGAGATGGAAATTCGTTGGAGATGTCGTCTCGTATTAATTCATTGGGGGCTGGATTGGCAATGGAATTGTTTTTGTTTGGATAGTTGAGGTCTAGTGTCGTCAATAAGAATGATGGCGTATTTTGGAATTAATGTTTTTTTTATGGCAAAATTTTATTCTAAATAAAGGTTTTTAATATTTTTATGAATGAATAATATTTTAGTAATATTTTTTTATTTTAAAAATGTTCAGTGTTTTGTAAATTATTTTAATTAAAAGTAATAATGAAAGAATCGTTAAAGTTTTAAATTCGAAGGAAAATATAAAAATTATTTTTTTTTTGAAAATTTTATGTTTTACCATGTTAATTTTTTCATCTTTAAAAGTTCAATATTTTAGAGTAGTGCTAAAATTCTGGCTCTCAGATTTGATTCAGGTCCCGGAGATGCCCTGATGTTTGTAGTGGACGAAATCCACTTTAAATAGTAAGTCCCGGTCTGACATGAACGTAGAGCGTTGAGGGAGGCATTGTTATTCAGCGTCCGTAACTTATCTTCAAGCTACACTCACCTCCTGGGTAGTGCTAAGGGAGTAACATCGGTGCAAAGATTGCCTTAAGGGCATCAAAAGACAACTGTCTAAGTGTTTGCCAGCTGCATTAGAAAAAAAATATATGTTTCTGCATTGCGACATTCTGAATGCTTTGATATAAAATTTAAATAAATGATATTCTTATATATAAGATAAATAAAATGATATTCGAAATTCATATAACAAGAATACTCCGAATCCGAAATCTCATATAATAAATATTCATGAAAGATATAATCATGAAAGAATCGGGAAAAATTTTCCCTTGATATTGGAGAAGGGGAGCCCCAAAATAAACATTTATTAATTAATCCATTAAATGTATTTTGATGTCATGAGAATATATCGATATCCAAAATAACTAACAGCCAGAAACCAGCATGCGTACCAAAAACATCAGGAGTATTCTAAACCAGATGTCCCACCTCAAGCTGCGACCACACAAAATCTCATCTTAACTCACCACCAACCGAAAGGGCTCATCATCACTAAAATGACGCGGCCAACAACAACGCCATCACCCGAGGCGTGAATGAAGCCATTTGCACAGGCCACGGCTGAGGATTACGACGTCAGACCTCGCGGCTTGCTGGGCTCTGTAAATCTGACATGGCCATTAATTGTTGGGTTTGGTTACAGTTGCGGTCGCGGCGAAATTATTAGAGATGGAGATGTCGTCTCGTTTTAATTCGTGGGGCTGGATTGGCAGCGGAATTGTTGAGATTGTGAGAGATAGTAAGAGGTCTTCAAGGGAAGTGATTGCGGTATTTTGGAATTAATATTTGGTTTTATTTATGGAAAATTTTATTTTAAATAAGAATTTTAATATTTTTTGAATGAATAATATTTTAGTAATATTTTTTTATTTTAAAAATGTATAGTGTTTGTAAGTTATTTTAATAAAAAGTCATAATGAAAGAATTCTTAAAGTTTTAAATTCAATGGAAAATAAAAGTATTTATATATTATTAATAATTTTTTTTTTTTTTGAAAATTTTATGTTTTACTATGTTAATTTCTTCATCTTCAAAAATAAATGGTTTTTTGTAAAGTAGTGATAAAAAATCTGGAGCTCGATGCCACAGGTTTAGGGATGGAGTCCCGGCGGTACCATGGATGTTTGCGGTGGTTCGGAATCCACTTTAAATCATAGGTCCCGGTCTAATTAATCGTAGAGCGTTGAGGGGGCATTGTTACTTCGCGTCCGTGCCTTATTTTCAAAATTTACACGAATCGCCCCTGTGTTTTGCAAAGTGAGTAATGTCTGTGCAGTGCTGGCTTTAAGGGCATCAAAAACAACTGTCTAAGTATTTGCCAGCTGTATTGAGAACAAAAAATATTTCTGCATTGACATTCTGAATGTCTTAAATTATAATTTAAATAAATGATATTCATATATAAAATGAATAAAAGGATATTTCGAAACACTAAGACATTTAATCATGAAACAATAATTCGGAGGTACAGTAGTATTTTCCCTTGATATTGGGATAGGGGGTGAGCCCCAAAAATAAACATTTATTGACCATTAAATGTATTTTTGATGTCATAGGAATGTATCGATATCCAAAATAACTAACAGCCCGAAACCAGCATGCGTACCAAAAACATGAGGAGTCTTCTAAACCAGATGTCCCACCTCAAGCTGCGACACCACGCAAAATCTCATCTTAACTCACTCCACCTAAAGGGCTCATCATCACTAAAATGACACGGCCAACACAGCGCCATCACCCGAGGCGTGAATGAAGCCATTTGCACAGGCCACAGCTGAGGATTACGACGTCAGACCTCGCGGCTTGCTGGGCTCTGTAAATCTGACATGGCCATTAATTGTTGGGTTCGGTTACAGTTGCGGTCGCGGCGAAATTATGAGATGGAGATGTCGTCTCGTATTAATTCATGGGGGCTGGATTGGCAGCGGAATTTTGTTTGTTTGAGGTCTATGAGGAAAGACTGTGGAAAAAGGAAGAGAAATGCTGTGAATTTTGAGAAATTGAAAGGAAATGACTGTGATATTTTGGAATTAATATATTTTATTTATGGAAAATTTTATTTTAAATCAAGATTTTAATATTTTTTTGTGAACAATATTTTAGTAATAATTTTTATTTTAAAAATATTCAAATTATATTATAGTGTTTGTAAATTATTTTAATTGAAAATAATTATGAAAGAGTTATTAAATTAAATTCAAAGGAAAATACTATAAAAATTACTTATTTTTTTTTTTTTTGTTTGAAAATTTTATGTTTTACCATGTTAATTTCTTCATCTTTTAAAAGTTCATAATTTTTTGTAAGTAGTGGTAAAAATTCTGGCGCTCGGTGTCACAAGTTTCGGGGTCGAGTCGAGCGGTTCCATGGAGGGTTGTAGTGGTTCGAAATCCACTTTAAACCATAGATTCCTGTCTAGTATGACTGTAGAGCATAAGGTTGGCATTTCTACCCTGAAAAAGAAACTATCACTTGCCTCGACATTTTGCCAGAGAGCAGAGGGCCATGGGGTTTTTGCACCATTGATGATGGCGAGTGGTAAAAAATCTGTCGGTCGGTGCAACAGGTTTCGGGAGCGGCTCCCGGCGGTGCCATGGATGTAGTGGTTCGGAATACACTTTAAACCATCGGTTCCGGTGTCTAATATGACTGCAGAACGCTTGGCATCGGGCTGAAAAAACTACATGTTAAAAAGAAAACATCTCTTGTTTCGGAATCTGCCAGTAGACAGACGGCCTTGGCTCACCATATTGCGCCAATGAAGATGTGGTAAAAAATATATGTATACAGATATAAATATGCAACAAATTATATGAGGCTTTCTTCCAAATTTTGTGTTGCGATTTTATTGAAAAGTTGGGGAGGAGGAATGTATGCCTAATTTAATTCATGCACCATTTCCGAAAATTTGACTTGTAGTTTAAAAAAAAAAAAAAAAAAAAGTTCAATACTAACAACATTCATCCATATGTCTGGAAGTGATATAATAGCTGTGAAATAATTTAAATTATCATAATTACTCGTAATCTGACTTATAATAATGAATGGTTAAAAGAATTTCTTTGGGGTTATTATTATGGAATAATGGGTAGACTTTTTTCCTCGGAATTCAAAATTAGTCAAATTTAATTCTAAAAAAAAAAATCGTCATCTAAAAATACATACATATATACACACATATATATATATATATATATATATATATATATATATATATAGATTTACACCGGTTCAATAGATTCTCCCGGTCGAACCTACAGTTTTGTTAGACTTCTCTACCAGTCTAACAATGGCTGTACTTTTTGCAGTGGGTGTCTAGGGTATTTGACAGACACAACGCAGTAACGGGACGTCGCTTTAAATAAAGCCATTTAATGATACTATATTTTACAATGATATTTACATTAGTTGTTAATTAAGGGTAAACATATTCTCTCGCTGCTTGACGCAGCCTGTCCCAATCGCTTCTGCCAGCGTTCTTTCTCCTTTTCTTCAGCTACGGGGTCTGTGCCCCTTCTCCAGGGGTTAGAGTTCAAAGTTGAATACTCCCCACCATGTAAACAGGCTCTGTCAAAGACAAGCAACTGTGTCGCCGCCTGCTGATTACCACACAAACAAATCCTACATATATATAGATTTATCTATCAAGTTTTATATATCTGTTATCAATCTATATATGTCAATGTTTTATACATCTGTTATCAATCTATATATTTTCATTGAATTCACTATCATATTATATGTGTGTGAAAGTATGTTCCAACATAATGTAATTAAAATTATAACAACATTTTAAAATGTTTTATAATATTTTTTGTTCGTTTATTTGTAGTTAAAGGCTTATTCATATTTAACTCTTTAAATTCTTTTTTATTTATAAATAATTATTCAAAATCATTTTTCCATCAAAATTTGCCAAACGATAATTTGAATTTTTCACCGATATTTTCTCCTGATAAAATTGACCAAAACTAAAAATGATTTACGTTATATAGCTAGAAAATGCCAGTTCATATATCTGATAGTAGCGAATATAAAGAACACTGTAACCATGCTTCCACCTGGCAAGAGTGCCCCCGTGGCTTTCAGGAGAAATGGTCAATCGGCCTAGAGACTCTCACCCGAGAGGAAGTGCAGCGCAACCTTGTGCTCCTGCTGAGAAACATTTAGTTTACAGTCTCTCCCCAGTGAGAAATGTTTCCCCAAGAAGAAATATATTTAGCACAACGCTGCGTATTAATTAGCCTACAGACTCTCACCCGGAGAGGTATATTTAGTGCAGTCCTGTACTTTTTGCGCACCCTGCGTTTAGCCGGAGTTCCGGAGTGACTCTCAAAGTGGAGTCCTTCCACGAATCTATAATTATTGTTCTTTTATTTTAAATTATGTGTTGAATATAGTATGTATGTGGTGTTTGTGCGTGTATCAATAAATCTGCGTTCTCCAACTTGTGCCTCAAATATTTCAACCCAACCACCTCCAATTACAATTTGGTTGCCAGTACCCAGACTACAGTGTGGTTTCCCAACCTGCACTAAATTGGCAAAAAAAAAAAAAAAATTTTTTTTCATTCAAAATGATTCTCGAACGAAATTTATGTTTATTCTATCTTTGCTTGTTTTATTTTATAGAATACATTTCGTAAATCTTTTACTTTTTACCATGGTTTTCTTACACGCATACTTCCTTTCTCGTTTTCTTTTTCTTAAAATATGATAAACATTAATTTATTATATTTTCATAATAGTGAAAATACTCTTAAAAATAGAAAAATGGTATTCTAATTCGAAATATCAATAGTAGATATAAAATTTAGAAAATAAAATATATAAGAGCAAAAAGTATTTTTAAAAGTGGAACGAAGGTTTAATGCATAAACTTCAATATTTTGCCTAGACTGAATTTTATTTGTAAAGAAAATAAGTGAACAGGCCTGAATTGTCTTTAGATTATATATAACCTAGATTTATTTTTCACTTCCTCAAATTATGATAGTCTTTTTTGTACATTACAACAAATGATAAGCTTTTAATTGCATTACTTGCAAAATGGAATGTGTGAATACAAAATTATAATGGTGGGAAGAAATATTTATTTAAAAACAGAATTAATGTTAAATTCTGTTCAGAATTAATGTTAAATTAAAACTTTGTGTGAGAAGATGGGTGCTTTTTAAACAACAAATAACAATATTTTTGCTTATTGTAGTATCTTGTCTTATTAATATAGTTCTTCAATAATATATATTAGTTTGTTAAAGTGTACAAGAAATGTAAGCAACTGGTTTGTTTCTATTATTAATTTTGAGTTGTTTGTGTTTTACTGTTTTTATGTAGAGATTAAATTTGATTAATAATCTGTATAGATTTATTCACTTAATAGATTATTCTTTTAATTAAACATTTTTCGAATTATATGTTTTGTTAGAATTAAATGAAAAAATGCCCATTGGAATTTAACAGGAATAAATTCAATTAACTCAAAATTTCACTAAAAATAACTCTATTTAAATCTAAAACATTTCAATATCTAAAATATCATGCTTTATATATACATTAGTTGATATGTGTAATACTTTTTTTATTATTATTATTATTCATTTAATGTATATAAATAAGTTATACCTTTTACCCATTTTATATTGTGAGAAAATTGCATTCATATCGTAAATTTATTTTAATTAATCAGCGAAAGTTTTAACGAATACTTAATAAAATTAAGTTAGCTCCAATTTAAGAATTAAAAAAAAAGTGAATATCCTATGAACAAATTTCTTGAGCTTGTTGTTGGCGCCATCTATGAAGATAAGTTGTAAATACAATTTATTTTGAAATTCTCGTATTCTTGTTACAGAACAAAACCTGTGTTGAAAGAATTTATATTCACAATCTTCAGTTCTTTTAATTTTATAATAAGCATTTACATTAAAATATATTTCATTATTTTACATAATATATTTTTATATGTATTTTATTATTTTTCATTATTTTACACATTATATTTTATACACAATGTATATTCATATATTTTAAATGAATATAGAAAATTGTCTTAAAAACCATAACATGAAAAAAAAAGGAATTTTTATTTAAAGACAGATATTGAAATTTATTGTATATTATTTAAATTAAAGTTAAGGAAATGCAACATAAATGTAAACGAAACAGAATTATCTTGTTGAATATTAATATCGTTTTCTTACAGCAGAACAGATGAAGAAATCGAAAGAGAAAAAGAGGAACTACGCAATGTTGCCTGGTTTCAAGCTGGAATTCCACGGTAAAATATTTTTAAACATTTTATTTTTAGTATGACATTCTTGCTTCTGTGCAATATTCTAATAGTAATTCAATAAACTTCATTTAAATATGCTAGAAAATCTATATTTTTATGATATGCATATTGAAATATTAATTTTTGTCATAAAATATTTTAGTCTGTAGATTAAAAACACAATTGTTATACCTATTTTCACTGCTTGATCATGGCAATACTTATAATTTTTTTTATTTTACATATTTTAAAAGTGAAATTTATATTATTTATTCGCTTGAAATCGAATGTAGGTGATGTATTCACCTCCATTAACTGAGAGTGACCTAATGCAGCACAATAAAATACAATATGAAAAATGCACAATACAATACAAAAAGTTCTTTACAGTGACCCTTGACTCTTTTTGGAGGAAATATACACGGGATAAAATTAAGTCATCTTATAATAGTGAATTATTATCTAAAACCACCATTATTATCACCAAAAAGTCTGGGAGACAATTTGGGAGTGACTGGAGAAACTCCCAAAGAGGATGTTGCCAATTTTAGATTAAGATTTGAACACGACTGCCTGATCAAAATAGAGACTATGAACTTTGATACATATGTTTTATGTAACACAGAGAAAATGAATAAGACCCATCTACTTGTTTGCTTGGGACTGGACTCTACCTTACAACAGAATAGTGATTTGTGTACTCTTTACTGGAGGGCCAGATGAAACAGGTCCTGATCACACGAACACATGGTGCTCCTAGCTTCTTAAATTTTTATTCTTAGAACATTTAACTTATTTTTAAGACTTTTTTGGTCAGTTTTGTTAAGAATATCTGGTCTTTTTCCCTTTGTAATTTTGATTTGTTTAAATGCTCTTTTTGTTTCAACGGTAAGTGGTCAAATTTGTATGGATTGAGTTCCAACAAAGCCATAGGTAACAGCAACATATATAGCTCCTTCGAAGTCTGCATTTATGAGATAGTCATCTGTTATATATTTCTTGTCTCTCGATATAAGCGAAATGACGATCGTTGTAAAGTGATTTCCTATCAATTTAAGTAGGGTCATTTAAAATGGTACACTAATGCTCATTCTTCGTAATATATTTACCATCGTTGGTATGGCTAGAGTTGGAAGTTTTCCGATTTTCTTCTCATACGAACACAAATATGAGCAAATTCTTTTAGAATGATCTTTAAAAAAAAAAAACAACAGTATTATGTCTATGAATAAATTGTATCAACTCATTTAATCTCATTCTTATAATTCCTCTTATTTTAGAGAAATAGCATTAGAAGTCCTGGCAGAAAAACCGGAGGGTTCTTTTCATCGTCCGGAAAAGCACTACTAAACATGGTTGCTATGCTCTTTCCTTACGAGTTCCCCAAGAGAAGAATCCTACAGGAATAGCACACTATTTAATTCTGCAAACAAACAAAGGTTACAAGATAAAGGTAAGATCTGCAACTGGTTTTTACACAAATGTAAATGATGTCAATTTATGCAATCATTTTGATCATAGTACTTGTTTGTAATATAGTAATACTTGTTAACATGATTCCTAAAATTTATTCAATGGAAGGCCTTTTTATTAAAAAAAATTTAATGAAAGGTTTACCATCCTTGGAAATCATTATGTTATTTATTCTTTTACCTCCACTGTATATTTAGTACATTTAGATGATGTAAATATTATGTTAAATAAAATGGAAGGCCTTTTATGTTATAAAAATTTGATTTATTGAAATAATGAAAACTTGGTTTATTCATGTAAAAAAATATGAGCTCCACTGTATATTTAGATGGAAATAAGAACCATACTAGAAAGATCATGTGATAATTTAAAAATAACCAGTACGAGATATAAAAATATAATTTATTTCTTTTCCACCACTGTATATTTAGATATAAAATATTATTCTAACTCAACGAAGGAACAGTTTATGCTAGAAAATTTTGGTCGAAACAATGTGAACTATATTGATGAGACAATTTCTAAATAAACAGTACGAGATCATGTAAAAAATATAATTTATTTCTTTACCTCCACTGTGTATTTAGATGATGTAAAATGTTATCCTAATTCAACGAAAAAATGATTTAGGAAATTTTTATTGAAACAATGAAAGCTTTATTAATGTGATAATTTGGAAATAGATGGTACGAGGTCATGTAAAAATATATATATAATTTATTCTTTATTGATAGGGTTTCACCAAGGAATTTAAGAGCCTGAAGGCCCTTATTACTCACCATTCTGTGATGCCAGAGCTACTGCCATGCCCTCTCAACCTTTCACGTGAACACACAAGGGACGCGAGCACGAGTTGAAGAAAGCCGAACAGAAAAGCTGTGACATATTTTCGGACATTCATTGGCTTATGACAGACTTGGAAGTGTGAAAAGCACACAAGTTCTATTCCCAAGAACAGACGTTCGAAATATGATTTCACGAATGCTTTTTCTTAATTTAATAACCAACCAATGAATATTACTAAAGCATTGTACAGTCTTTTGTAGTGAAGAAATACTAGTCAGTTCAACTTTTGAAAAGCTCCTATTTGCAATCTAATTAAAAGATCAAAAGATTCAATATTACTGAAAGTAATCCAAGGAAATATTTTTTAATGGCATTTGTAGTAGTCCTTCATATTAAGCAAATTCTTAGCCAATATTATGTCACATTTTTGGTATGTGTGAAATTTTACTGTAAAATGCATTCATTTGAAATAATATTCCAATATTATGAAATTTGTAGTCAGAAATTCATAATAATGTCGGGTCTTTACCAGCAATTATGCACAAAATTTCTCAAAATCAAAATTATAATAAATCCAACACAATTTTGGCCAAAAGGAGGACCATCAAATGTCATTAAATTAAAAAAAAATATCAAATGCATTGTGAAAATTATTATTTGTATAATAATATACAATATAAGTGTTACTTTTCAAAAGTTTTTCTATATTCAGACTTTCAAGTAACATCTCAGTGTTATTTTCCCTTTTGGTTTTATTTACATACCATTAACTGGTATATACTTTAATTCATTTTAATGCAATGCTGTTAAGCAGCAAGAATATGTTAGGCATTACAAGGCTTGTGTCAATAAAATCTTTTTTATATTTCATATTCTGAAATATAATAAATAAATGTAATGTTGCATCCTGCAATTTTTCATGTTATCACACTGTTTTCCTTCAATTTAAACATAGCAAACATTAGATGAAAACCTTTCGTTAGGTTAAATAAGATTGCTATTATAAGCTGTGATGACTTTTATGTAATATTTTATAGAAAAGAAAATTTCATGAGTTAAATTAAACAATTGCATGAAAATCCTAAATTGATAAAGATAAATCTTCGGTATTATTTAATAAAAATTAATTTTATAGCAATACATTAATGATGATAATTGCTAAATGTTAAAAGTAACATTGCAACAACGTTGGCTGCCAAAATTTTAAAATATCATACTATAAAACAATAGCTTAAAAATTTTATTTTTTAAAACCATATTTTCATAATATTAACTTTCTAAAAATTAAAATGTTGTTTCTCATCTGAAAAAGATTTTTTTTTTTTTTTAAGTTAGTCAAATATCTAATTTTAGAATTAAGAACATTAGATATTTTATTTCATTCTTATACCAGAATATAATGTTAAAACTATTAACAAAATATTTATAATACTTGTATTTGAAGAAGTATCTGAAAATGTCAAATTTTAGGTCTTTTATTAAATGAGAAAATTTTAATTATGAAATAATATAATATAAATTTTCTTTCGATACACTCTTTATTAGTTATGTACATTAATACAGACAAAATTTATACTAAAAGATGCTTCAAACCAAAAATAAAAATAGAAAAATCACTTTCTCTAAAACCAGTTGATTAAAAATTTAAAAATTCAATTTTTATACAGTAGATGCTAGTCACTATGAAAACTATATTTAGCCAAATGTAAAGTCAATAGTGATATGTGATTGTATATATAGTACATGGAAAATATATAAACCAATATCTTACAGCTGTTATTAAATAGTACTTAAGATTTTCAGTTTTGCAAGATATTTTGCTGTCTGAAGAACTTCAAAATACTCTCACAAAAGATTGCATGTTTCATTGTTTCGTTTTCAATAAAATGTTTTGAGTATCACCTGATTTTTTTATAAAACAAAATATTATACATTTATAAAGTGCCAAATTATTAGATGCACTTACCAAATATAACAAAATTTCTCTCTCTAATTGTGGTAAATAAACTAGACATAAAAAAATAATTACACCTTGATGATAATTTTGTAACATTTCTGCGTGTAAATGATGATAATTTAAGGTAAATAATAATGGAATTATTGAAATTATGTATGAGTATGATTTTTTTGCAAATTAACAAATGAGTTCTTATTTCATATTAAGTGTTATTTTTAAATCCATTTTTAATTCTTAAGTCTCAAATAAATACTTGGGTTAGAGGCATTTTTTATTTTATAAAAAACATATTTCTACAATAAAAAAAATCCCTTTTTCTATATATATATATAAAAGTAATAGCATGAAAGTTTTGATTTTTCCACTTAAAATTCTTCTTGAAACCTTACACATTTTTGCAGATACAGTTTAAATGACAACTTGCTGTGCAAAGCCCTTTACTAAAATTAAGAATAAGCAATTTTAAAAATAATCACATACACATAATTTGAGCTCACAGTGTATCAATAAGCAATGAATTATTACTTTTTTAGATACACAAAAATGCACATGTTTAACTCAAAAAGAACACTTTCATATAATAGTGAAAAATACAAAGTAGTAGTAATAAAAATGCTACAACTTATTCATAACAAGTAAAATTTTACCAACATGAAGATTTCTATTTCTTTAAAAATCCATATATTAATTACAATGAACAGTTAAAATATTAAATTTAGTTTCCATACCTTTGCAAATATATTGTATATACATAAGTTGGCCATACAATACTTTAATTTGCAATCAAAATGTCACTAACATTATTTATTGTTCACCTAAAAGATGATTTTTCTAAAAATTAACATTAAGAACTGTTTATTAACTCCATTGCTCATTTGTCTCACAACCAAGTGAAGCAGTATGAAATACAGCAAATTTATGCTAGAAAAATTTAAAGTAATTCAAGATTTATGTATCTTAAGAGTTAAAATAATTACATAATATTCAGTGTTTTTTAATAACAAAAATAATCCTCTATATAAAAAAAAAAATAAATAAGGGTAATGAAAATTTTCATACAGAAAATTCAAGTGTTTTCATGAATGATTTAAATTTAATTATTTTAACATGGGAAACTATACAAATACATATTTAATAAATGCAGGAATTTAAGAAGAACAAATGTCTGATCCTTCCAAGCAATCATTTAATATAAATCTTTAAAATATTCTGATACAAAAAAATTTTTTCCCAAAAGTGTGCTATATATTTAACATGAATTTTATTGCAATATATAATAAAAATATAATATGAAATTTATATAATACTTAATTATTTTGAAATTTTTTTTACCGAGCTAGATATTTTGCAATAAAAGCATATTAAGTAGAAAAATCTTTAAATATATAATTAATAAATAATTTGTTTCTCCTTTATTATGCATTTCTTCCCTCTTTATAGTAGAGGAATTAATCAAACTATCATTTTATTAAAAATTTCAATAGTTGTTGATAAAGTTAGGAAACACAATAACTGAAAAAAATAAATGAATTTATAATATTTTATTCTAAAAGTGCTTTGAAAAATATACATACATACATACATATTTAAAAAGAAACAAGACATTTAAATCAGACATCTTATTAAATTCAAAATGAAAATAAACACTTTGCATAGTCATATATTTTGTACTTATTTGAGTTTTCATATTACTGCAAGCTCTGGTAATTGCAGAAATACACAAATTATGACATTGACAAAATAAAATCTGAGATTATCATTCAGATAATTACAGAAAAAAATAAATCAAAATTTCCAAGTCATAGAAAGACCTGGACAGAAAAAAAAAATTAAGAAATGGGACAAAACAAATTAGGACTTGGAGAAAACAAAAACCCCATAATCCCAACAAACATTTATAATCACAACAATAGTTATTATGGAATGCAATACATTTTTTGTTCTTTAATGTGAAGAGATTCATGATTTTATACTAATAAATTGTTATACATATTTTATTATAATGATAAGCCCAAAAATATTTCAGTAAAACTATATCTCAAGACTTCCAAAACTTTTTTTTTTATTATCTGTTCTAAAATTACTCTAGAAATTCACCTATTTTCTGATTTATTTAATAAAATTAATCTATATTGCTGATTTTTAGTTAATCAGAACATAAATATCAGAAATTAGTTATTTAAAATAACCATGATTTTATTTTCCAGTAATATTTCATGACCATGCAATAAAACATTTTCAAAACCACAAAAATCTAAATAAAAAAATTCATTACTTAATACTAAAGGACTAAAGATAATAAAATTTTTTTTAAAGTAATACAAAATATGCTTTTATTAAGCATACTCATTAACTTTTTCTTTTCATAAAATTTCGACAAAACTGAAACAGTACTTGAAAAATAATATATTTAAATTTTAAACAAAAAAACATCAATTTAATTTACTTTTAAGATCTATGAATATCTTGAATAAAATAACACCATAATTCTAACAAGAGTTATTCCAAAAATATTTAATACTTTTTTTTAAAAAATTACTATAAAATTTAATTTTAGCACAGCAATTTACATTTTTATCCCCTTAACATAATAACAATTTAATCAACACTTCAGATAAATTTTGTAATAAAATAATATATGCACTCATCAAAAATAACAAACAAAATATAATACAATAAGAAACATTTGTAATATAAATAATAAATATTATATGTATTTGTATTTGGCTTTAACAAAATTTATAATTTCCAATAACATAAATTGAACACAGACTAATATTTTTCATATAAAAATTATTAAACAGGGGGCATGTATTTAAATTAGAAAATGGCTTTATTCATGTTTAATACGTTAACTAATTTAAATCTTTTATCTGAAGTATTGAAATAAATTAATTTTCACAAAAGTTAAAACAAAAGCTTGCTTTAATATGAATACAGGAGTAATGAAATTATTAATATTTAAAAATATATCAATTTGTATGGAAAAAAAACATTTGCCACTAATTTATAATGGTTCTAAAAAGTCATTAACTAAACCAACTTATTAAGCCAATATTTAATGCAAAATAGGAGTAACAAAATCACAAAAGCAAATTATTATATTAAGATGAATTAACATGCTTTAAACACATTTTTGGTGAAAAATGCTCTTGAAAATAAAAACATGAAGCAGGAACCATAAAATTGCAGTTAATACAGTTTTAACAAAGACTTATTTTTTATATAATATTAACCGAGATAATTAGAACAATTTTAAAGACTAGGTAAGAGCATGAAAATTTTTAATAAATGATATTCAAGCAAATGATATTGAAATAAAACAAAATGAAAAAAAACATACAAATACTTTGTAATTGTTACACATAGATTTAAAAAGCATAACTAATCACGAAAGACGAAAAAAAATCTTCCCATCAAATTCTAAATAAGTATTCCTTAATATTAAAAAGTCCTCCACCATCCTTGATTTTCCATAACATGTCTATAAATTCTTTTTTGTCTTAATCTTCCTTTTCTGGTGGATAAGGTACAACTTTGTCCTCCTTATAGGCGTAATAGACAAATATTCCCAGTATCACATGAATGACTATTACACTACAAGCAGTAGCATAAATGTAACTCCTTGAATAGGTTGTGTTCATATAGTTTTCTATAGCATATTGAGAAAGAAAGAACGTCATTACAGGAAGCGTAACCATAAGAGCACTGTAAAAAAGCAAAACAAGCATTGGGTTCCTAGGCTTGACAGTCGTCATTTTTGATTTACAAGTCCTTGCAAAATATGAACCTGAAAAAAAAAATGACAATAGTTGCCCAATTACAAAATTTCACATAGTGCAAGATAAATTTTGTTCACTTTTCCAAAGACAGAATATTCAAGAACATGCTTTTAAAAATATTAGAAACTTCAAAACAAGTTCAAAAAAAGTTTAACTGGAGATTTTATATCAATAAAAGCAATACAACTTTACTAAGCCAGATCTGTAACACACTAGTAGCAAGCATAGCTAATTTTAAGTAGGCAAAAGTTTAAATATAATTGGTAGCACACAATACAGTAACTACTTTAAGAAGTGAATCACCTTTTA
This sequence comes from Caerostris extrusa, assembly GCA_021605095.1. Taxonomy (NCBI): domain Eukaryota; kingdom Metazoa; phylum Arthropoda; class Arachnida; order Araneae; family Araneidae; genus Caerostris; species Caerostris extrusa. The sequence goes on from BPLR01015845.1 coordinate 70,704, forward strand.
ACATCATGATGATGCCAATTGTGATCAAATGTCTCATATTAGACTTTGATTGGAATAATTCGATTTTCTCCGCGAGTACTGCAGAACAATACTCATGAAAATCCTTTTTAAAAGATATTAGTTACCAGCACACAAAGCATAGCCTTTAAAAGTGAAAGTGATATTTTAATACAAAAATTTAAGTACACTAATTATTTTTAGCTTTAGCAAAGTTTATGAATAGGAACCAGCTACAATTTTACATAAAAAATGTAGTCACACTTTTTAAAAATTTAATTAGATACATTAAGAAAAATAACAGTATTTGTAAACTTCAACAATTTTCTTGAATTAGTTGATTTTCAATAATGAATGCAAATCAATATAAAATTTCTACAAATTAAATATGTATCATTATTTGACAAAAATTCAAATAACATAAAGTATAATAAATAGAAAATTTATTCACTAATATGCTCAATAGTAAATACACAATGACCTTATCTACTCGTTTATTTTAAATACGGGATAATTTTGATTTGAACATTTCAGATTTTTCAAAACCAAACAAATTTTTTCAACAATTGCATAAATTTTTTTATCATTTTCGATAATTTAATTAACATACATAAATCTCAAAATTTCAAATACACCCGAGCAAAAATTAGAATATCAAACTAGGTCAACTAGATTGGAATGACCATCAATCACCAAAGTCATCCTTTTTAATTACAATAGCCATTTCTATTTATTTGTAGAAACCATTTTACATTTGTGAATCTTAAGGGAGAAAACCCAGAAAAGTTCCAGTGGGCAGTCTGTCATAGATGCCTAAATGCTATTGCAAGATGCCTAAAACTAATCGTAATTGAAAAGTATGGGTTAATTGGAGGTATGGTTCTCTTTTAAAGATATACAGGCCTCACACCATAATTTCATACTAGAAATAAGACAGTTTATAAGTTTCTGTGGCAATTGATTCCACTTTTTCAGCAATGCTATTTTCAGGCCCTGCATGGTTCTCGGAGAGAGGCCCTTCCCACACATACCACACATGCTCAATAAGGTTACGGTCCTGGAGATTTGGCTGGCCAATACATCAAGCAAATATTTTCAATTTCAAGAAAATCATCAACCAGATGAGCTCTATGTGATTGAGCATTGTTTAGCATTAAAATGAAATCGAGGCCAACTGCACCCCTAAAAAGACGAACATGTGACTTTAGACTGGCATGAGGTATAAGACCACATCCTTATACCTCACACCAATCACAATGCCTCTTTCAAATACATGGAGGAGTGTCATGCCTTGCAACATGCTTGCCCAGACCAACAAACTTTCACTGCCATAATGGTTGATTTCTCAGACTTTTTTTTTTTTTAATTGCATAATTTAAATAAAAAAATTACTTAAATCAATAAATTAGTTTTGATACATTTTTAAATTTTTCATTCATTGTGAATTAATACTAGATTCTGTAAAAATATGCCAAATGTATAAAGCAAAAATAAATTATGAATAAGTTGGCAAAAGAATTTGCCGATTAATTATTCAAAGCTATTAGAATTAAAATGAAACAATTATTAGTTTAGTATGAGCAAAATCAGAGAAATTTTTTGATCTCTCATCATTCAATGAGCAATTAAAGAATAGTATATAAAATTTGAAGTTTCTGTTTCATACAGTAGAATTTGATATTTTAATTTCAATGATTTTGCATTATCAATTGATCTGAACAATGCTTGGGAATTATTTTACTTCTATTTATTGTATAAACAGTTTTATCTCTACTTTTGAAAGTAATTTTGCACTTTTACTTTGTTTAAAAGTCTATAAACAAAAATAATTTTTAAAAAAATAAATAAACTCAATAGTGTTATATTTTTCAACAAAATTAAATATTCTTTTATTCATTTAAATTAAATAACTGGATCACCAACATTAAAAAAATTCTAAGATAAGATTCATTTTTTTCTAACGAAATAGGCATTATCGAGAGGAAATACACTATTAATAGATGGTAAAAGGAGAATAATATTGATATAGACTTTATTTTTAAAAAGGCTGTTTTTAAAGGTTTAGTTAAAGTAAATAATTATCTTTTAGTTAGTAATCGCCTTAAAAGTTTTGGATTCTCTGAATTATCAGTGATATAGTTTGGATATGAATTTATTAAAGTGACAAAATTTAAAATAGTGCTATTGAAACTTATTTTTACTTATCCTTTATTGTGAATCATATATAATATTGAAGATGAATCACATATACTATAATATCCACCAAATGCTATATTGAAAGTAATTATTTTAAGCAAACTGATTAAGCAAAATCCCATTATGATATCAATTTGTACAATAAAGTAAGTAACACACATGCTAGATTGATTTAAAATAATTTCTGAAAAATACCCATATTAAATACAGAAGATATATATCTCTTGATTATAGTCAAAAACAAAATTAAAAATCTTAGTGATTGTTTTTTTTAAACAATTGTCTCCCTCAAAAGATTATACAAATCAATCAAACAGAAAATAATTAAAAGCGATATAATAATTAAGATAAATTTCAAAACATTAGAAACTAAATATTAGTAAAAGTCTTTTTTATTATTTAATATTGAAAAATTTGTATTGTTCAAGGTATCTGCTTGCTATTATGTATCAAGCACACAACGTCTTATTTATAAGAATTATTTCACTGTGATCAATGACATTTACTTACCTGAAAATCTTATTTAAATTCAACTGAATGCGATTTTCTGTAAAACATAAGAATAAATGCATAAAGTATCACTAATAAGATAAACCAGAACTCGATTTCGTGAGTAAGAACGCACCTCACGATTTTCTTCACTTCTTTGCACACATTTTTAAATATTTATGAGAAAAAAATTCAATTATGAGTAATGAACATTTTTCAACAGTTTTCTCACAATTTGTACACGAATCTACTAAATGTTTTTTTAGTTTTTAATTAAAAAATTTTTTCTTCATAGTTTTTTTTTTAAATTTAATTAGGGAAGAGATTTCTTGAAAAGTTACTAGAGCTTTTTTGATAATTTGTCATGTATTTTGAGTTACTTCCTAGTTAAATCAGCAAATATATAGAAAATATCTATCTAAACAAAATTTTCAAAAATAAAATACATTTCATAAGTTTAATCCAACTAATATTTCAGAGTATTATAGATCCAGTTAATTCACCAAATCCTTTTTTACCATTTGGCACTTAAGGCATTCATTAAACTTCTTTCATTTTCCTGAGACAAACCCTTCCGAATTAATTATATTTATATAATTTTTAAAAATATTATAAAAAAGTATATAAAATCTCTTTTTGTACTACATTACTAGGAGTTTGATATATATTTTTTTTTTTTTTTTAAATTGAACTCGATAAGAACTATTTTACAGTGAATTGGGTCAATGCCAACTACACAACTCGATAGAAAATTTGTTCCCTTTCATTTTTCAGATTCCAAGATAGAAAGTAGTTTTTTCAGTAATTTTTGTGTTTGTAAACTTACAAATCTGAAATGTTGCAATACTCTGTAAATTTAGCAGGATTTTCGATTTTCTCTTAGGTATTTTATACAGGATTTTTCTTAATTTGTATCAGTATAGCACTTTTCTTGGTGTCTAAAACAATTTGAATAATATGTGTCTAAAAATCTAATAATAATATGTGTTTAAAAATCGTAATTATCCTCCTGTGAGAGTGATGTAACTTCAAGTTCAAATAGTTCTTCTATACAAGAACTATTTGCACTTGAAGTTACGAGAAATACTTGTATAAAATGTATAGCTATACTCTGTATAACTGTATACTTTTAAAACTTTTTAATCTCATAATCAGAATCAAATCCAACGCATGCATTAATTTTAGTGCTGCTTAAATATATGGCAAATTATCAAATTTAAAAAACATTTAAAGTTGTCTACCTCATTGAGGAGTTTATTTTCTTTGACAATCAACATGGAACATTAACTTTTTTTAAAGAAAATATTCCAGTAAAATAAGAGGCTTGGATACTCGTGAAAAACGTATTATGTAGTTTCGCTGGATTTTGTAAAAAAATATTTTGTAAAATGCTTTTATCTTGTAAAATGAAACATATTTATATTAAAAAGCTTTTTCTTCCTGTTTAATGGTTATTATTGGAAATATTTTGCTGCTATAGTTTGAGAAATAAAGTTTAATAATGCAAAAGATGTGTAAACATTTCGAAGAAAAATTAAATAATGTAGTGCTTATTCTTTTATGACGAAAAGATTTATATGAATCGCTCAGAAGACTACGTGATTAAGTCCAGAAAAAATTGAGAATGTATTAAAAACACATTGATTTTTAAAATTTTTGGTTTATTTAATCAGAAAAATATATCAATCTTTTATCTAAGGATAGACTCTGCAACAAAAGATATGTACAGGATGTGCAAAAAAAAACGTAAGTATTTATTGGTAGCCTCTAAAAGCTTTAGAACTTAAATTTCTTATCTTTTTCAGCTGCCAAAAATGTACGTGTAAAAATAATATAATAACTTTTATTGCCATAAGTTATATTTTGATTCTTTATAACAAACACCTCTTGCGAGTTACCTAAATCTAAATTTTGGGGTACTTAATGTCGTCGTTTAAAAGTCGTATTTTATTGGAGATATATACCTTAATAAATTCATCATTTTTTAAAAATTGTCTGCCATGAAGATCAATAATGGTTGATTTATATTTTTGAAATTGCTGGCCTATTTATTTTTATTTTTTTTAGTACGTTAATTACATGAAAGGTATCATACTCGTCAAAATTATATTTTAATTTAATCCTGCTTTGGTTTGGCCTTTCTAGTTTTATCCACCGCATATTAAGCCAGTTGGCTGCTGCATATTAAGCCAATTTGTTTTTTTTCTACTTATTTTACAGTATCTTAGAATAATTTTGTGGAAAAAATCTTGGTGATTCATTTCGATAATCATGGAAGGGTTTTTACTTTTGCTATATATAATTATGCAATACCACAGTTTGCTAGTGGGAATATAAATATGCTGGAATTTCTTTTTCGTGAGCTTCTATAATTGCAAAATCAGAGTCAATTGGCAAATAACTGTGTCCACTTAATAAAAATTTAAGCTCGGTTGATTCAGCTTTTAAGCCTTCATTCTGAATCAATTTCAGTAAACTTAATACATTTTTTTATTTCGATTTCGTCCTGTACACGAATCTACATACAATATAATTTTTAAGAAAATCTTTTCCATATAATTTAATGTAAATAATGTGTAGTTAAACAGTGGTACATCTTGTGAACCTAGCGATATTTGGGTTAAAGGCCAAACATACTTAGGCTTTAAATTAAGACAACAAAATTGTATACATATAAGATTCTCGTTTAATAAGCTACTGATGTGAGGAGTTTTCGAAATGGTAATGCTTTTTATAAATAAAAATAAAGACGTACGTTTCGCCTACCGAAGCTATTAATGAATTATTAAGGCTCGTGCTCACCAAGGCGAGAAGATGCAAGCGAAAAAATTTGACCAATCACTAGCCTCCCCGCGGTCACCTGAAACCGGTTTGCAGTCCACCGCTTGGAGTTGCCCAACTTTCATCTCGAAGAGGTTTTCACTAGGCGTAATGCTATTTCTGACGTTTCGCTGCGAAGGGGTCGAAAAAATTTTGTCACTTGCCTCTTGAATCTTCACGTCTCTCGCCTCGGTGGGAACGAGCCTTTCGAGATACTATTACGGGCGGTGGTCCTTCAGATTTTACTCTGAACAACCATTATATAGTCGCTTGTTGCTTATTTGATATGTTTTTCAATTCCTTCTATTAGCTCACACTCTCTCTCTCTATATATATATATCTTGTTCAAATTTTCAATCGTTAATAAAATACTTTTTTTCTGCATTTCGTTAGAGTTCGTCATGTTCAACTTCAACCGCACGTTTTTCTTCATCTGCTGTGGATTGTTTTTTTTATTGCCAAAAATCCCATTTTGCCAAGTAACTTTTGAAGTTTGCTTAAAGTGTAAGTTTAAGTTAAATATCAAAAATATATGATAATAAAACCTTTTCTTTATTGGTACAATTTGCTCTTCATTACATTGTTGGACATAAAGCTTATAAATGTTTTTTGAAATAGGGAGGATCAGAAGCTAAGTATGGCGTCTGGGATTATGACCGCTTGCATAATGATACAAAATAGCAGGAAATGAATTCATATTTATTATTACAGGATAATCATCTATTTTGTTACGTGGAATATGCTGCGCCCGGTGGTCCTTCAGATTTTACTCTGAACAACCATTATATAGTCGCTCGTTGCTTATTTGATATGTTTTTTTTCAATTACTTCTATTAGCTCACACTCACTCTCCTATATATATATATATCTTGTTCAAATTTTCAATCGTTAATAAAATACTTTTTATTCATCCACTGAAGATCAAATACATTTTTTTGAACTTATAGTGAATGATACTTGATGTTAATACAGTTTTTTAAAATATTAATTCATTAATTAAATTAAATTATTTAATTTTAGTTTTTTTTTTTACATTTAAGTTGCATATATCGGTACTTACGTATTAACGCTACCGCAGCTACAGATTTGGCGATTTTTAAGTGCCGCCAATCTACACTTAAAATTTTTGTGACAAATCATAAAATATATAAAACACTTTATTTAAAATCAAAACACTTTCAAAATTCAAAATACTTTATTTAAAAACAAAGTAGTCAATCGGATTTCGGTAGAAAAGGGGCCGATATAGAGTTTAACATAGATTCAAAACAGTCTCTATTTTGGCGCATTGGCAGCTCTTTATTGGCGCAACTACTGCTGCGGTAGCGTTAATATGTAAGGGTACCCATATATCTACCAATAGATGGCGCCAGATAAACTTAAAAAAGGATTGGAAATTATTTTTAAAGGACTTTCTGTAATATAATGAAAAAAAGTAGGAATTCACTTTAAAAATCTTTTTTTTTTTATATTACTTGTTTTAAATATTTTTGTGAACAACAACATCCGGCTGATGGCTGAGTGGCTACCGCGCTGGCGCTCGGTACCGCAGGTTTCGGGTTTGGATGGATGTTTGTAGTGGTTCGGAATCCACTTTAAGCCGCAGGTCCCGGTCACATATGACTGTAAGAGGGTCACGGAGCCCAGTCAGACTTCTCCTCCACATCAATCCCAAACTGTGAAGGGGCAATTCGGCTCTAGGCACAGTGTAGTGTACTAGTAGAACAGCAACATCCTGCCCTTTAAATCTAATAAAATATACAAAAGACCGAGATCTTTAGTGTTATTTCTGAGACGTTGCCTTTTCTTAGCACAGGCTCTAATCAACACCCTTAAAAACGTTTTTGCTTATGATGATCATTTAGTTTGTAGAAACTTTACCCCGCCTTCTTTCTTTGGGTTATGTGGCGGTTACACAGTATTAAATAATTACAACGTTTATTATCAAATTTCTTTGAAGGAATTATTCTCTTATTTTTATTTTGACATTGTTTACATTGTTATTGTGATATATGGCTTTATCGGAAATCAATCCATTACAATAAGGATCCCACACAAAAGAAGGAACAAGCATAATAAAGCAAATATACAGCAAGACAGCAATTGACAATAGTCGGTTTCCCACATCACAAAAAGTCAAAGGGGCAGAGGTAAACATTTTATTTCAGTCCATGAGGCCCCTAGCCTCCCAATATAACTGCAAATATTCTCCTTGGCACTGAGCCTCCCTGTTCAGTCTTGGACATTTCTAAAGATGTTCTGTATTCATTATACCGGCTCCACATAATGGACGAGCGTTCGAGGCGAGGATACCTATCATGTTAAGGTGTTCCGGAAGACAATCGTGTCCAGTTCTTAATTGAAAGTTGATTGGTCTATAGCTACCAAAATGCTGCTTGCAATTTTTCTCCTCTTGAATAGGACATAGATGGCGAAATCTCTTTGGGGGAACTTGAGTTATTTTCTGTTTTATTAGCCTCTTGGATTATCATAATGCACACTCTCTCTCTTTAACCACAATCTCAATAAGCTCCGACATTTTTTCAGCGTGATAACAATCCTGCATTCCACTGAAGAACTCTGAAACCTGCCTTCGCCATCCTGCGACGAGAATCCGTAGCCGATCCGCCGTTACTCATTTGATACCACCCAGGGGGCACGTGTGGCTTAAGGTATGCCACGGATGCGAGCAACATTACCTCCCTGTTTATATTGTATCCTTTTTAGGTTTTTTTTTAATATTTCGAGGTCATTTACCAGGATTTCTGCTACCCTTCCTACCAACTTCTCGGTCATTCACATTAGTTTCTACATTTTCGTTATCTGTATCAATAAAATTAACTTCCTGCCATTAAAATAAGGCGTATGACTTTCACTTTCACTGTGTTCTATTTTCCTTGACATTTTGCTTTCTTTTTTTTTTTTCAAATTAAAAGAAAGCAAGTACATAAAACTCACAAAAAAAAAAAAGAGCGGACTTTTAAAGTCTGATCTCGTACAATTCTAAATAGCAAAAGTTAGTTATGATGAATTTGTAGTTTTTAGTGTTGCCAACAAACATAGAAGAAAAATAATTTAGTTTTATTTCACAGTTTACGTAAAAAAAATTTATATAAAGTGAACTTATTATAATTCTTACTGAGTAATGCTGAATTTGCTATGCATCTCTAATGTCGAACGATACGTCAAAATCGCTGACATTTGAAAACAACAACGACATAAATAGGATGACAGGTTTAAATACCTTCAGTTCATCTCAAGATATAACTACCACTACAAACATAAATAGCACCACCGGGACTCGAACCCTGTGGCACCGAGCGCCAGAACGCTAGACACTCGACCATTCAGATCCCATTCCGTACCACTAACAAACATCCCTTCCACTCTAAGGAATCGAACCTATAACATATGGTACCAAAAGCCATAGTTACAAATTACAGTATAAAAATTTAACAAAATATATCAGTAACTTACAATACTTAGTCAATTTAGCTATCATAAACCTTATAAATAGCTACTGATATGAAATGCATGACGATTTAGTTAATGATGCAAGTGGAATTTTTAAAATCTATGTGGTTTCTGAATCTAGATGACTGAGAACACGTGAAATTCTTAAAATACTATAAAATTCTAGTTAGAACTTCTAAATTTAGTTTTAAATGTAATTGCTAACAATTTCTTTTAACACTGTGATATATAAACGTCAAGGAAGAATATTTATTAAAAATATACTTAATTACGAGAAAATTCGACACTTTTTTTTACATGGCCTGGAGTAAGTAACATCAAACCGATTTTTATTTATGAAACAAATAATTTTTATTTATTTTATATAAACGAAACTTTTACAACAATCTGAGATGAATAAAAATTTTTCTGTATAACATTTTAGCTTTACGCATAAATTGAATCTATAATTAATGCATGGAAACATAAGAAATTTATACTATCTAGATAAATGTCAGTAATTCATTCTGATATATTCATAATTCTGTTCATCAGATGGAAATGTAATTAAAATGAAAGATTTCCTGCTGTTTGATAGGCATGAATGTCAAATGATTAATCATAAATAGCGCCAGCTTGATTTGTTTGTGCAGTTAGAAATAAGGAAAAGAAATTAAATTTTTACAGTGAGTTGCTCAACAACCCAATGAAGGTACAAATTTTTAAATTAGACCCTCAAAAAAAATAAACACGTATAGAGTTTTTTGTTATTAATTATTTTAGTGTATCGTGGGACTTCAGCTTAACCAGCGTTAATGCAATCAAGTCAATTTTTATACATAAAATAATTATAGCATAAAAATGAATATTACTAATTGTAACCATGCTTCCTCCTGCACAACAGAGTGCCCTCCGTGACATTGTGGAGAAATGGTCAGTCGGACTCGAGACTCTCCCTCGAGAGGATTCCTGCGCTCCCGCTGAAAACGTTTAGTTGGTCTACAGACTCTCACCACGAGAAAAAGTATGTTTAGCGCAACCCTGCGTATCAATTGACCTACAGATTCTTACCCGGAGGAAATATATTTAGTGCAAACCTACACAAAGAATGCGTACCCTGTGTTTAGCCGTGAGTTCCGGCTCAAAGTGGTGTCCTTCCACGAAGATATAATTGAAGCAGGACTTTAAATTCTGTGTTAAATATTGCATGTGTGTGGTGTTTGTCCGTGTGTCAATAAAATTGTGAACTCTCGAACCTGTGCCCCTGAAGTTTCTCAATCAACCACAATCTGTCAATTACGTTACACAGTTTACAATCTGTCTGCCCAACGCCTGGCCCGCCCATACCCAACTTATATACTACATAATTGATTTAATTCACTTTTTATTCTTATGGAAAAAAAAAAAAAAAAATTGCCTTACCAAAATTTCAGTTTTTTTTTTTTTTTTTTAACCTTTTTATTTATGGTAAAATTTGAAGCCAAGGAATGGGTTATGTATATTTAAGGATTATCAATCTGATGTATGCTCGAATATTTTTAATTAATAAAAGCCTAGACAGAAATGTTATTACAAGTATTAAATTTTAATGCTTATGTGATACCCTACACTAAATATTGAAGGCATTAATTGCATATAATGTCAATGAAATAGTTTAAATGAGTAGCTGTTATTAATTTTACATCATTGAATACGTGTTTCACGTTCCACGAACAATCTTTGAAGTATGAAAAGGAAGTAGATTTTAAGGGTAAGGAGAGGACTTTTAAGGGTTACTACCTCGTATTTGTAAGTCATATAGGAGAATATTTATAACATTTTCAGCAGCTTGCACATTACCATAACACTAAATGTTTGAAGATAGTTTAGGACTGCCAATATATGTCAATGCTTAATGCTCACTCATTACCGAGTCTCTTCAATTCTGAAAACAACGCCTGTAACTCAGCTACTGCAAAATTCGAACTTTCAACCACTTCCCCCTATCAGTTTTCAAAAATCGTAAATCCTTAATTCGACATTGTCAAAAACGGAAACAAGTGGATTGAAATCTTAAAAAAATATATATATAATGAAATAATAAATATAGAGTACAAGCTGTAAATTTGTATAATGCAACTATTTTTTTTTTTTTTTTTTACAAAGTAAAACTGAAACTAAATTATAAAGCGAATTTGTAGAACAATAAGAAAAATATGATTAGAGAATTGGGAAATATTCTCCATTTCCTCTTTCATTTAAGAAATATTTTTTTAAGTAGAACAGAAAAAAAAAAAAAAAAAAAACCGCTCTGATCTTTGAAAAAAAAAACATATTGTAAAAATGTGTCAATTTAAACCTGTTATAAATTTTGGCGTTTCAAAAGTATATATTACTTCAGACTTAATAGTCTTTTCTTAATTTTACATTATACACATAAAACATTTTATATAAAATGCACTTACATTACACATGTTATTGTTGTGAGGAGTAAAATTTATAAAACCAACGAAATTATCAACATAATTTTTTTTTATTATTTTACATTAACTTAAATAAACGGAAACTTTCCAATATTTGTAAACTTCATTATTTAATGCAATTTTTCTACGTAACTCCTACTTTAAAAATTAACACGAATTGGTTCCAAATTTTAAAAATTCCTTAGGAAGGAAGTGTTTGATTATTTATTTATATATTTATTAATCTTCTTAAGACAACAAAATATTATTTTTAAAACATTAGAGTTTATTTAATTTCATTTCTTTGTGTAAAATTATTCAATTAATTAAACCAGAGTAGAGAAAATTATATCAATAATTTTATTAAATGTAATTTAATTATAAAAAAGATATTTTATTCGAATTATGAAATTAAATTTATTAAGAAATTAAATTTAATTATTAATTTAATTATTAATTATTTAATTTATTAAGAAATTAATTATTAATTTAATTATTAATTATTTAATTTATTATGAAATTAAATTTATTTATTTAGAAAAATATTTTTGTGAAATTAAAAAAATTAATTTATTGTGGTAAAATAAAAATTTAATTTTAACACAATATTCAATTGTTATTGATCTTAAGGGATGACATGATTGTAATCTAAATAAACGTTGGAGAACTTCAAGTTTATTTTTTATTAATAAATATATGTAAATATGAGACAGGAGGTTAAAAATTAATTGAGAAAAAAAAAACATGTCAGTTATGTATATATACATTTTTTTAACAAATGGAATGAAATTCAGATATAAGTATTGTTGAAACAATAAAAAATTAATATCCTTAAGTATAAAAAACATAATAAGGGATATTAATATTAATATTTTTAATATTAATATTAAATTAATTAATTAATTAATTATTAATATTTTAATTAATGTTCATATTTATTTATACTAGTAATATTTTTACTATAATATTGAAAAGTGAATTTACAAATTAGTTAGAAATATTTTGTAAAAACAAATAAATAAATTGTACGTAATATTTATCACTAATAATCACGAGTAAAATGAAACAAAAAGTGATCTAAAAATACTAATATCAATAATAAAAACAAAGATATTCCCCCTGATAACTTTTATCTATTTAATACACGACGAATGCACCTGCTATTTTATTAAACAAATAAAAGAATCGCGAAATTTTGACCGCAAAACCGATATTTACAGTGTTCGCAGTTATGTAAACAGAGCGCTTCTATTACCTCACTGGGAAGAATGTTTTCATTGCTTTTTATACATAAATATGAAGGAAAAAAAAAGAAACAAAACTACTATGTTATTCACTTTGAGGGACACACATATTTGCACATTATGACTAATTCATTGATAACATTATCATTTACTTCAGGAACAACGATGACGTTCTATGTTTCCAGCTATGGCAGCAGGAAGTATAAGTTCTGAAGCTTTGGACTCTCCTAGATCAGCGAGGAAATCGAACTAGAACAAAAAAAAAAAAAGAACAGCTAAAGCGGAAACCGTCTTTTTTCGTCTTCACTGCTTCATTGGTGTTCCAACGCGTTATCCTGCGTTGGAAAGCATGGCATCCTGTCATGTCAGTGTCGTTTAACCCCACACCGGCTACTCTCTGACATGAAAAATGAACCCCTGAAAGTCCGATTTGATTTCGTCATTCGTATTAATTAATATTAAAGGTTTGGACATGGATTATTGCTGAATTTTATGTGGGGTGCAGTTAAATATCTTTTACTATTCGACAAAAGTTTTTGATGTGTTCCCGCTAATATTTTCTGAAGAATAAGAATATTAGGTGAGTTTTCAAATTAATTTTTTGTTAATTTTAATGCAATATCTTTTTATGTACTTATTTTTCCATGGATTAAAATTATTTCGCATGGTTTATTTTTGCAAAAAATAAAGAGAGCATAGAATTTTATATACTTTCATTCTTATGACTCAGTTGAAATTTTGTTGGAAATAATTTTTTTAATAATATTGCGCTTTCTTTTTGTTTCAAAATTTAAAAAAAATTAGAATTTTAAATTTTAAGACATTACTGTTTAATTTATTTTGATATTTTAAATCTATTTTGTTACAATTGAGAAGTATTCGGAATGGACTTTTAGTTTAGTTCTTTTATGGACTTTTATTTTGGTTCCTTTATGGGCTTTTATTTTGGGTTCTTTTAAGGATTTTTATTTTGGTCCCTTTATGGACTTATTTTGGTTCTTTTATGGATTTTTATTTTGGTTCCTTTGTGGACTTTTATATTAGTCGCCCATCATCCCAGATTCAATCCCCTTGAATCTGAAAATTAGGACTAATAGAAATTGAGTGTTTTTCAGCAATGGTTATCTCATAGTTGGAATAATAGCTTCCTTCTAACACAAGCGTGAATCCATTTTTATTTGAAAGCCTCTAGAATATAATTAACATCTTTAAATTATGTAAGAGACAAAAAAAAGTACAATATATAAAAGGAGAAGAGATCTTCTATACATAGGAGGAAGCAAAATAAAATAATTTCCATCGTCAAAAAACTGCGAAATAAAAAGAATAAATGATGGTCAAAAATATGATGAGAATATTAATTTAAGATAATTCTTGTCAGAAAAGAAGTGAAAAATGAAATTGTTAATAATTATTCGCCACACCTGGTAAATGAAGTTAGAATATAAATTCGTACACCACAGATATTACGTTATGGTAACATTTTCTAATTTGTATTATATATTTGGTAATTGCATTTTATATTTCTATCGAATTTTCAATTAAATTCGTAAATATTTTAAAACTAATTAATCATCATATATTATTTAGATTCGATATTATTTAGATGCTCGTGAATAATCAGTTTAAAAAATTATTAAATTTATGTTTGAAAATGAATTTAAGAATTCATTAATGCCTGTAATTTAATTTTTTGTTCAAAAGAAATGCTATTGTTGTTTTTCTTTGTAATAAATATGGATGCCTTAGTTTGGTTAGATGCATTTTATAAATATCAGACATCTGCTTCCGTTGTTGCCTTTGCAAATAAAGAAAAAGGCCAACTGCAGCTGTTGCTTTTTGGAGATCATTGCAATATCCTGTTAAATATTCTAGAGCTTATCTCTAAGGTCAAAAAGAAACACGTTACAAGATCTATATCAAAATTGTGTCGCTGAATTGTTTTATTACATATATATTAAAATGGGTTGAAATAATATTAAAACTATACATTAGGTATAAGAAAAGTAATTTATTCAATTAATTCATAATTATTATATAATTAATAATAATATTTTTAAAAAATTAAAAATATTATGAAACTAAAAAAGATAAAATGATGAATGCAAACTAATTTTAAATGTTATTCGTTTACTAGTTAAAAACTGACGTAAATTAGAAAAAAAAAATTCATCAATAAAGATTGATTATATTTATAAATAATTCATTTAGGGATGGTTGAAAATCAATTTTATTAATAAATAATTAATCAAAATTAATGCAGTTTTTTTAATTTTCATTTCGTTATTTATTATTGGGTGTGTGTATTTACAGTTTAATTTTAAATCGCCTCAGTAGGAATTGTGAGGATAAGAAATTATTATTATCTTGATTAATATCGCAGTTTATTTCTTTATAAAATATATTAAATTAAAATAATATATTTATAGAAATATTGAAATTGTATATTTATAGATATATAATATTTATTATTGGATTGCATATTGCAGTTTCGTTTTTGAATCACCTCAGTAGGAATTATGAGGATAAGAAATAATTATTATCTTGATTATTATCATAGTTTATTTCAAAATATTTATTGAAATTATATATTTATAGATATATAATATTTATTATTCGGTTGCATATTGTAGTTTCGTTTTTGAATCACCTCAGTAGAAACTGTGAGAATAAGAAATAATTATTATCTTGATTATTATCATAGTTTCTTTATAAAATATTTATTGAAATTATATATTTATCGATGCATTTATAGATACATAATATTTATTATTGGGTTTTATATTGCAGTTTAATTTTTAAAGCGTCTCAGTTGGAATTGAGGGGATAAAAATAATTATTATCTTGATACATACCACAGTTCATTTCTTTATAAAATATTTTTAAATTGAAATAATGTGTTTATAGAAATATTAAAATTACATATTTATGAATATATTGAACAAAATTATAATTCTTTATTATAGTTTAGAATTTTTTAAAAAAATTCTAATTTGATAGCAATTTTTAACAAATATTAAAAAAAAAAAAAAAACCGTGCAACAAAAAAGGGAAATATAGCACAACGATTTTGTGCAGGGGTAATATCGTTTTTTTTTTATCTGTACAAACGTATAGTGAAAAAAAAAAGATTAGCGGTGAATTCAGAGGCATTTTTTAAGGCGTTGCAAATAAAATTGCAACGAAGACAATAAATTAACATTTGAATAAGATAAAATTTTTATAAAAGCGCTAGCCGCCTTTCAAGGTCTTTATTCATGACATTGATATGATATCATTTGTAAAACACAAAATTATTAAATTCTTCTTTATCACAATATTAAAAAAAAAAAAAAAAAAACATTTATGAAACTTTCGAATGATTCCAAAATTTTTAATTTTTTCAGAAATGTCTTTTTTATGATACAGTTTTGATTATCGTTTGAGATTTCAGTAAAATATAAAATTACTTACAAATTTAAGAATGTTTGCGGCACATCAAACAGGTAAGATAGCCCTTTGTTACAGTTACCGTTAAATTTAATTTATAAAAATTTGTATTACATTAAATTATAATTCTATATTATTGGATTAAAACGTTTTAAAACTATTTACTAATAAGTAATGGAAATTATTATTATTATTTTGATCGGATACAAACAAAAGTCAACACAGTGAAACCGGTTATGACGTCATATAGCGAGATTTTCTCATGAGTGTCAAATTTTTGGTAAACTCAGAATGATGCTTGAATTAAAAATTTTTAATTTTATATGTGGAAATATATCAACGTAGCAACTTTTTATATAAACTTTCATGTAATTATTTTCCTTTGAACCCAAAAGCATAATTATTAAACAAAACATAGAAATTTTTTATTTCATTTTCGATTATAATAATACGATTTTTATAAGCCATCAAATGTTAAATGAATGCTGTTCTTCAATTTATGTTATTACCATTTTTTTTTATTATTTTAAATGGAATTCTAAAAGATATTTTCACTGAAATGATATAAGAAACAGTTATAAAAGTAAATCATTTCACATCCAAAGGAGGGTATCAAGTTGGTCGCAGATTAAAGAACAAAAACAGTTATTTTCATGTTAATAATGGATCGATCAGCACTTGTAAATTATTTGATACACTTTGTTATATATAACCTACTATTGCTCTCAGTAAATTCAGTATTCTACTAAAATTTATCAGGTTTGCAGGTTGTTATTTAATTTATAAAATTCATGCTATGAAAAAAAAAACAATTCCATGTGAAATAAACTGTACATCAAGTAACAATTTACTTTTATGATATTTGTTTCCATTATTTGAAGTATTATGTTAAAATCTGCTGTTCAGTAGCTAATGAAATCATGCCAGGATGTCCATCATTTGAATACAATTTACTTTTATGATATTTGTTTCCATTATTTAGTATTATTTTAAAATCTGCTTTTCCAGTGGCTAATGATATCAGGTCAGGATGTCCGTCATTTGAATACAATTTACTTTTATGATATTTGTTTCCATTGTTTGAAGTATTATTTAAAAATCTGCTGTTCAGTGGCTAATGGCATTATGTCAGGATGTTCATCATTGGAATACAATTTACTTTTTATAATAATTGTTTCAATTATTTGAAGTATTATTTTAACATCTGCTATTCAGCGGCTAATGACGTCATGTCAGGATGTCCATCATTTGAATACAATACACTTTGTTGACTTTCTACATGTTTTAAAATTCTTTAAAAAAAACCATTGATGTAGAAAAATGCGTCTCTAAATAAGCTATTGAGCATTATGCATCGTTTGAAAAACTTTTAAAATTAAAATAATAGTCTGGAAAACAGCCAACGATGAATAACAAACACTACTTCATTCAAGCAAACAAGAACATTCTTTATTTTCATACAAATTTTTTTTTCTACGTAACTTATAGAATAAAAAAAGAGACAATAAAACGAAAGCGGAAATACTGACGTAAGACTTCAGGGTGCTGATGAGATGCTTTGGACATATTTTAATTGCAATTTATTCCTTCGTTCCTTATGGCTGAGTAAGGTTCGAAATTATGATTCGCGCGCTATGCTAATGTTGGAAAAATTCTTTTGTTTCTTTTTATACAAGTAGGCTATAATATATGTAATTAAATAGAAAGATAACATGCATATTTTGAATATTTGTGAAAAATCTGTTGTACAGAGGAAAATTAGTATCGTTATAAGGAAAAATATCTGCAAAAATAATTTTGAGCGAGAAAAAAAAAAAATGAATAACATGGGAATCATTACAGCATTTTGATTAGTAAAAGATCACAAATTGGAATATTATCAGTTAAATAAGTAAATTGTGTTGTATTTCAATTATTTATTTAATTTATAAAATTTAATTTTTATTCAGTAAATTTGATCACGTAACAAGTTATTTGAAATTTATCAGTTTCATTCTAAATTATTAGGTTAGTTATAATAGATCGCTCTATGGTCACAGTGAAAAAAATTTTTTTTTTTTCCTGGGCTATGATATATGTCATTATATAAAGGAGGACATGCATATTTTGAAATATTTGTAAAAAACAGTTGAGAAAAGACAATATATTAACAAAAAATTTTAAAAATGATTTTGCATTGAAAATAATTAAGCTTTATTAAGTATTTGTTCAGTTCTGACTATTATAAAAGAATAAAATTACGAATGATATCATTTTTAGCAAATCTTATTACATTCTGATTATTTTAAAAATTAGAAAAATTAGTTTTATTCTTGTTTTGCTGAAATTCCATGTTTATTCGAAATGTAGAAGTCAAAATTGTTTGGTTAACAAGAGAAGATATCTAAGACTCTTGCAAGAATATTGAAATATGTTATTCTTTTAAATATTTTCTGAATAACTACTTTCAAAAGAATTTTGAAAATTTTCTTATTAAAATTAGAATGCTTGTCTTGATGCTTAATAGTTGTTTATCTATAAGATTTCAAAATATGTATATTTAATGACTAGAATATATAATATTTGTTATAGATTAAAGCTGAGATGGAAAAATAGTAATTTGCATGCGTGACCATGGTGTTGTTCTAGTTAGAGGTCCGTTGCGTCTCCAAAAAGTATAGCTATAAATTAAAAAGAATATAAGCTGTTATTTATAATAGATTAATCTCTAGCTCAGGGATGGACAAGCTTTTTTTCTGTCGCGGGCCAAAAATCGAAAAAAAAAAAAAAAAAAAAAGTTTGGCGGGCCAAGAAAAATTTTACTAAAATTTTAAAAACAATATACAAGTATTACAATTTAAATATATTAATGAGATGAATGTAATTGCGATTTCGTTTTTAAAAGTTCCTTATATTGAGGTTCGAAGTGAGGTGTACTGATTCTAAGGAACAAGGCTAAATGCTCATCTATCAGTCATCTCCTGAAATAATTCGGTACTTACGTATTAACGGTACCTTGGCGACAGACTTGGCGGCTTTTAAGTGTCGCCAATCTAGCAGCTACTAAGGTTACCAAACCAATAGAATAGATTGGTGCCACTTAAAAACCGCCAAATCTGTAGCTGCGGTTGGCGCGTGGGCTCTTTATTGGCGCAACTGTTGACAAGGTACCGTTAATACGTAAGTACCAATAATTCTTTCTAAGGTTCCTAGTTGAAAACACTTGTTCACATATATAAGATGAAACAAACATAGCACTAGCGTCCTCGGCGTGAGATATTAAATTTGGGAAACTTACTTTCGATAATGATTTGTAAAACTTTAACTTTGGCATATTTAGAAACAACTGCTTGAGATGATTGCTAGATTGCAACTTCTTTTGAAAAAAAAGGAAAGAAAAATAATATTTAATTAAGTAGAAAAGGGGATGAATATATAATAAATAAATATATATTTCTTTTAATTTGCCTCGGACTGGCAAATTAAAATTCTATCCGCGGGGCCGGATAGAACCTTCTGGTGGGCCGGAGTTGGCCCGCGGGCCGTAGTTTGCCCATTTCTGTCCTAGCTCAATGCGAAAAACTTTAATTTCAAAAAATTTTTTGTTTTAAAATTAACACTGATTTTCACGTGATTTTATTTATGTGTGTTTTTAAAATTGGCAAGTATGTGTTGCTCCATATCAAATCACGTGCTCTGTAGTTCATTTTGAACTGTGTGTCTTTCAAAATATAAACAGATAACTGTTAACAATTTTGTTACCCAATTTTGGATAAATAAATATAATCAATGAAAAAAATAAATTGAGATTAGTTCTGAAGCAATCTGGAATGATGAGGCAAGTTTATGTCAAGGCATGACAAATCTAAAACCTCGAAGTTAATTAAACTTTATTATAAGGAGAACATTTTTTTTTCTGTTGGTAAGAAACGTGAAAATGAAAGATTAAAAAGAAATAGAAGAGCATTTGTTTGACTGAATTCTGAGAGTTGCCATAAATAGGTCTTCCGCTTAGGAAATAATAAAACTAACAACATTCGTCAGTATTTACATATAAAAAAATTTTGACGGTGTTAAATCGGTCTATTAAAAGGCAATTTTATTTCATTAAGTTAGAAATACTTAATGGTATTAAATATTTCTAAAATGTATTTTTTATGTCGTTTTTCTCAGAAAATAAATATGAATTAACTGACAATTAAACAATATTTTTTTCAGTTTTGATGAGAGATTATTTTTACTCAAATTAAAATTAGGAAGTGAATTTTTATTTATTTCTTCACAAGTCGCTATTGGATAATTTGAGATAAAGCAGTCATCAGGCGGAATAAATCTCAAGTTAAAAAAAAAAAAAACACAGCTAAAAGCAACAGAGGATGGCAAATATTCTCATGAATTCAGTCATTTGAATAGTATTAAAACTTCTCACAGACTTTTTACTAATCATCGAAAAGAAGATATTCTTATTTCTAGATTTCGCACAAAAACATATCCTAGCAATGCAAAACTCCATAGATCTGGCCTGACTTCCTCTCCATTATGCTTGATCTGTAAAACTCCGGAAACAGTTGAACACATTTTGTTTCAATGCATAAAAAATATGTAGCAGCACGAAATAAACTGCTAAGTGCTTTTGGATATAAAGTTATGTCTTACTCTTGGATATCTGATATGTCAGAAGAAGCATTATAAGACAATAACGATATTTCAATTTCCACGAAAAGTCTCGGTAACCCTGTAAGCTATGGGGTATCCCACATTTTCTTTCTGAGGTTATTATTATTATTTTTTTTTTCAGTTTTTATTTCAAGTACTAGTTGTACTTCATATATTATAATCATCGTTTAACTGTTAAAAATGTTATTATCTATTTGATCTGTTGTTTTTTGTATTTTTTTCTTTTTCAAATTTACTCTTCTTATTTATACTCTTTTGGTTTCTAGAAAGTACAAGCAATATTTCTAGCATTTTAAAAGGAATTTTTAAGCCGTCATAGGCAATAATTTCTAGAATTTCGAGTTTTTAGAGTGGTTCCTTTATGGGGGTTTCATTTTCACTTCTGCCAAATTGTTTTGTCTGTTGTGTTTTAAAAGCATTTGTATAAATTGAGATAAGGCAGCCTCAGCGAGCATGCATATCAAAACACCCAGTCAAGTCAAGTCAAAGTTAAAATTTAGTGTGGTAACATTAAATTAGATAGATTCATAAATTTTCTTATTTTCCTATTATGGACTTGCGAAATTAAATCAGCTTTTAAATTTATGAAGAATATTATAAATTAATTTATGGTTCTGTAGTGAAAGAACGAAAATGGCCAAATCGCAAAAATAGGGAGCGTTGGAATTTGGCAACTTTTTTTTTTTGGCTATAAGACGCCAAATGCAGTAATCCGGATTTCTTGTACTGTTTGCAACTCACTTCACTTACAATCACAACCATTTTCTCGCCGCACTTTGGCGAAAAGATTTTTGACGCCAAATTCTAGCGGCCCCTATTCTATGATTTTTCCCGAAAAAGAATAGAATTTAATGAAGAAAATCAACAATATTTATAGGGTTTAATTTTCATACGCCATGATAAATATTTTTAAACAGAAAAGCCGCTTGTTTGATTTACATTTGTAGTCATCATTTTAAATCCTATGATAAAATCATTTCTAAGAGATAAATTCAAATAAAACATATTTCAGAAAAAGAAATGTAATCTAGAGCTTGTAACTGACAAATGTACTTGAGATAGCAGCTAACGCCCAACAATTCTATGAAAATATCAAAACGGATATAACTTAAACAAATAACTTTATTAAAAGTTCCAGTCTGAATATCATTCTTAACTGTCTATCAAAATAATAAGAGGTTGATAAAAAGTAAACCATTTTTTTTATGTTGGTATGATAATTATTTTTATATTTTAAGATAGTACCTCACTATATAGATTGGAACAGATAGATAGATTATTACCGATAGATTGGAGATGGTTATTCCTTTTATAATTTGAATTGCAATTTTGCAAAAAATAAAAAATAATATTAATAGAATATTTACAAAATTTTTATATGTATTTTTCAATTAAATTTATATCTATTATTATTATTAAATAAATTTATATGTAGTATTATTGTTAATTAAATTTAAATTTATTATTATTGTTAATTAAATTTAACTTTATTATTATTGCTAATTAAATTTATATGTATATTTTTAATTAATTAAAAAATAGCTGCATAAGACTTGATGAATACATTCCATTGTTTGAATTTTGCTATAATCTATATAAGCAGATTTAAAACATATTAAATTTCTAAAAATCTTGTATATTTATAAAGTAAAAACAATCTGTGCATTTATATTTCTTATGTGACTAATACACTAAATTTTTCAAGTTTTTTTAAAATTGAAAACTTTGGGTGTGAAAAGAAATTAAATTTTCTCAAATTTATCTTCCTTTCATGAAAAAGAAAAAGGAAAAGCAAATGAAATAAATGTAGAAAATAAACTCTTCTTACTTCTTTGATCGTCAATGGAAATTGAGAGCTTGTTTAGATTATCATAATCTAGCAACAAATAAGACCTTAACTGTTTATTAAAAGCAATTGGCTCGGTTTGTAATAAGCAAAGCTTTTAGAATAAAAATAGTTTTTAGTACCTCACTAACTAGAAGTCAATTCAGCAAATTTTGTACGATGAGCAAACGACTGAAAATTCTATTTTTATCGAAAAGAATACATCGCTCGACTCGTTTCCGCATTTTAATGCACTTCCTTCTCCATTATGCCGTCCGTGCAGGAGAAATAGCATGTTTATTTCATTGAAACAAAACTATTCTTTAAAGATTAAAATTTTAATTTTTTTCGTCGTTATAATTAGCCAGCTTGAAAATGACTACTAATAATAATCCCTTGGAATGTGTGATACTAGTAAAAGCATCTCTATAAAGAAGGTTAATTATCCATGGTTGTTTAATTAAATCCAAAAAGGATGCTGCCAAAAAGCCAACAAAAAAGCCAACGTATCGCCCCATACAATATGATTCATTGATGATTTTAAAAGAATTATTTTAATTAATTATTACATAATTATTAATTAATTAAATTATTGAAGAATCATTAATTAATTGAATTACTAAAGAATTATTTTAATTAATTAAATAATAAGAATTATTTGAACAGTTAATTTTTCCGCATATTTATAATGCCCTTCTCTCCCATAGACAAGGGTATTTAAGGTCATATCAATCAAAAATTGTTGAAAAGAATATAACAATGAAATTAATTTTGATAAATTTAATTACTATTTAACGTATTATCAATGCTATTATTCATTATTAAAATTGTTGATTAATTTATTTGTAAAAATCGAATAAAATAAACTCCAAACGATTTTAAAAATAAAGAGTTTGTTTGTTGGGATAAAATTAAAAGTTTGTTTTTCATTAGTATCTTCCAAGGAATTATTTTTAGTAACAACTAGTACTAAAAATAATTCCTTGGAAGGTGTGATATATTAGTAAAAACAACTCCATAAAGAACGTTAGTTATTCATAATTGTTTAATTATATCCAAAGAGGATGCTGGCAGAAAGCCAACGTGTCGCCACATACAATAATATGACTCATTGATGATTCAATGTAAAGAATTATTTTAACAATATAGATTTCTCTAATCTATCAGAAGATCTTTTCATTTTGTTTCCGCATATTTACAATGTCCTACTCTCCCGTGTATAGGAAATAGAGAAAAGTAATTAAGGTCATATCAATCAAAAATTGTTGAAAAGAATATAACAATCAAATTAATTTGTATAATAGTTTAAATTATTATCAATCTTTTAAAATTACTGCATTAATTTATTTCTAAAAATACAATACAATAAAATAAGCAAATAAATATACATAAAATAAATTTACAAACGATATAAATAAAATAAATATACAAATGATATAAATGAAATCAGTTCAGAAAATAAATATACAAACGATATAAATAAAATCAGTTAGGAAAATAAATATACAACAGATATAAATAAAACAAATATGCAAACGATATAAATAAAATAAATATAAAAACGATTTTAAAAATAAAGAACATGTTTGGAGAAAAAATTAAAAGTTCGTTTTTCATTTACACTGACAATTTTTATTAAAAAAATTTAAATTTGCTTTACAAATTTAATATTTATGAAAAATATTACAGGAATAATGTTTTTCAATTAAATATAACTTCATTATACAATAAGCATTAATATTGTGTCAAAAAATTATATAAAAATTTTTTTAAAAAAGTTATCTGCTTTTTAAATATTTCTGGCAAAATACAAATACTTAAACTAACAAAAATTTAGTAAAAAAAAGTATGCAATAAATAAAGTTGTCACATTTTAAGCTTTGTATTAGAAATTTTATCAAATGAATGATAATAAATTCGAACTTTTTCCTCATTCAGTAAGCCAAAAAGAGAGATTAAAATAATATAAATTCAATGGATTTCGATTTTGAAGAACTGCCAAATTTTATGATAAAATTGTTAGTCAGAAGCATTTCGTTCTAATTCTGTATTTTATTTCAACACATTTTGATTGATTTCATTATTTGCCTTTTTATGTTTGCTTTATTTTGACATTTTTCTTGATAGAATTATGAACAGGACTTCATTGCTTTTGACTATTTTTTTATTGTAGTAATATACATGATGTACATTCAATCAATTTAGTGGCATGTGCGATACGGTAAACATTACTACCACTTAAATAAAACTGAACTGAAGTTAACGGAAATCGATGAAAAACTATTTTTGATGTGTTGCCATATTCTAAGTAACATAAAGAGAAAAACTTATTTGGAAATAGAAAATTTTATCGGAAATTGAAGATATTGCAAATGAAGCATGGCAAGCATTTTCACGAAAAATTTACTTTCATCTGAATTGTTAAAAATTATTGGGTTAGGTTAATTTTCTGCATGTTAAGAGTTCTGCTGAAATAATCTTTATTTTGAAAATACGCTACAAATTATAAAAATATAAAATTGACATCAAAAAATGAATAAATAAGGTAGTTACAAACTCATTTCTTTACTCAATACCTTACTCTAAGTTGCCAAAGAATCAGTTCTAACTTTTCAACAGCAACATTAACCCACAGCAGTTCAGATCAACATCCAAATTTACTATTTAGTCACAAATTAGAAAACTGAAAAATGTTAAAAACAGCAAATAAAATTATGCGCATGCTTCATGCACTCGAATACTATCTGCTTATGTTATTTCACCAGTGTTACCTTCCAAAATTAGAAAAAAAAAAAAATCTCTTTTTATAATTATGCTTCATATATATATAAAATATATTACTTAAAAAAGTGAGATTTTATTATAGATATTATATATACATACATATATATATATATATATATATAATATCTATAATAAAATCTCACTTTTTAAGTAATATATTTTCTCTGCAATTATTTATTATGATATTCCATTTATAATCACGAGAAATGAAATCTTCGAGAATAGAAAAAAATATATATATATACAATAAAGGGATTTTCACCCCATTTTATATTTGCATATCAAATAATTTTATGTTTCCATTTAATAATTGAAAGTTATTTTAATAAATTTTATTTATAAAGTTATTTTTTCTAATATTTTAACTCTTGATGATGGCTTTTATAAATTTTTTTAGTAAATGAAATATTACTTTTGCTAATTTTATATTTTGCTATATTTTATATATTGCTTTGCTATATTTTATATTATCTTTATATTACATATGAAATAAGTGGTATATTTTTATACTATGATTTTTAAAAAGCAAGTACTTTAATGTACTTACATACTCTTTATTGTTATGATTTCATGATTTAAAAACAAAAAAATAATACTGTAACGGGTGGTTTCTCTATGAGAAGAACTCCTGGCTGAAATCCTCTAAATTTCGTTTCACCGCAAAGCAGTGAACGTCATATATTAAGTAATAGCTCACGTGATTTCTTCATCCCATGAGAGTCGTTTTAGTTTCAGTCTAAACTTTGGCTTCCTGCAAGTAGGCGTTGTTTTGCTGCTGTCGTTCTGAGAATGTCGAAACGTAACTTTTGCCCCAAAATATATTGCTGCAAATTGTTAATAGCTGTGAATTATATTAAAATTGTGTGTTGTGTCCATGTGATTGTTTTTAGTGTAAACAAATATTAGTTAGTTGAATTCAGTCTTCTTTTAGAAGAACTGCACCATCATGCAGAATCTAGCCTTCCTGTTGAAATAATTGACATTTTTAATCTTCTCTCTATGTAAAAGAACTTTGAGCAAGCCGAGGAACGTTGAGTGATAAAATATTTCATATCAACTGTTAATTTGTATCTCGATAACAGCTACTATTAATATTATACTTAGAATTAGGGCATTTATAAAAGGATTTCAATGACGTTTTTGTTTATGGATTAAGATTAAATTGCTGTGAAATTGAGATAAGTTCTAATGTTTTAATTTTAGTAGATAAATTCACTAATTATTGACTTGATTAAAATTTAAAACTCAAAAAATTAGGACGATTTTTTTTTTTATTATGGAAATATAATAAATTTTATAATAATGTTTGAAATAAATGCAATGAAATAATTTTTATCAAAATACTATTCTCATAATCTATATCTTTAAATTTTTTTTTTTTTTTTTTGGGGGGAAGGGCTAGATATTTGATTATCGCATCATAGACCAGCAGAAAAATAATAATTTATTTTATAATTTTTGTAAAGCAACTTAATTAATTTATAATTTGGAGAGCAAAATGCTAATCAAACTTCCCATTTTAGAATTTACTTTTTACTTTACGTTTTTGTATTTACATTTACTTTTACCTTTTGTACAATAAAAAACAACGAATTTTTAAAAAAATTATTTGCTGCATACTGTCAAAAAACGAAATAGTTTTCTGAATTGAATTAGTTTAACTATTAATAAATTTATGTTAATAAATTATTATTATTGCTTTTCAAAGGAAATCATTATTATTCAAATTAAAGTCATTTCATTGTTTCGCATATATTCTGTGCAAAATATCTTAAAAATAAATAAAAAATATTTAAAAAGTTGTGAGTAAAATATTTTTAATCGACCAGGATATCATTATTTTGTTTCTGTTTTAAACTCTATGCGTCAGAAATCTCGTGTTCTACACAGTATACCATAAACACTATCTGATATACCTCTCCGTATACCATAAAACTCTGCCTTCTGTCAAAAATTCAATGGTATTTTGTCCGAATTCGTACTATTCCGAATATGTTGTTGCTCTAATACAGACAATTAATCTTTATGCCTTAAGACAAGCGCTGCACCGGCTTTACTCACTTGAAGATAAGCTACGGGCATGGAGTAAACAATACCCCCACAACACTCTACGATGATATTTGACCGGAACCTACTGTTTAAAGTGGATTCCGAACCACTACAAACATTCATGGCACAGCCGGGATTCGAACCCGATACCTGTGGTACTGAGTACCAGAGCGCTAGCCCTTCGACCATTAGGCGCCCGCTATTCCGAATATAAGAAAACTCACCAGACAGCCAAATTATTGATATGTGGTTCTTACAAATGCAATTTCTCTATTCAAAGAAACAATTATAATGTGCATCGTCCGCAGAAGTCGAAAAATAATCTCTCTTGGTATGCGTAATTTAGCTACTTGATAATAAGACAGAGTTTGCATTTATGAAGAAATAACTTTCAATTTGTAAAAAAAAAAAAAAAAAAAAAAAAAAAGGGTGTTTCAAAAGTTGGATTTAAAATTATAATTTTTGTAAAAATGAGATATTGATTGAGTTTCTTCAAAAAGCATTTTTGTTAGAGAAGCTTTTGCCCTTTTTTGTTTCTTGCTAAAGGAATTTTTAGAAAATCAATACGGATTAATATATTTGAAATTAATTTATATTTTAAGCACTCTTATTATAAACTTGGAGTAGAAATTATAAAAATAACTAAAGAAAATATTTAATTAACTTTTTTAATATTTTATTTGTACTATGGTAAGTTTCTAAAATCTAGCTCTTTGTGATCTTAAAGTTAAACCTTTCTGTAACTCCAGCAGCTTCCGAAGATATTCCTTCGATCTCGCCATGATATATTTTTTTTCCGTGTGTATTTTTGTAACTCCGTTTTTCATGCTTTTGATTAGAATATGCAAAATTTTAGCAAGATTTGCTATGGTTATACATATAAAATTACATATAGTTTATTTATAATATATATAATTTTACTGTGAATATACACACACACACACACACATATATATATATATATTGCTTCTTCCATCCTTTACTTTACCGATCATAAAACATAAGGCTATTTTGATTACTTCATGTTATCGGAATACGTCGCTAGAGGTGTCTAACTTGAATTCAGTCATCTAGCAAGAGAAATAACATAGTTTGTAATATCTTGATACGTATTCATTGGCAGAATTATCCTCAGTTAGTTATAATTTATTTCCTTTGGATCACTAATTTATGTCGGGTTTTATAAACTTCATGGTCAACATCTTTTCAAACCCTGTCATTGTGTATATTTTGTACAATTTTTTTTTTTTTCCGATTCGCTATTACAGTTTTGCCATTGCACAATTTGATCGTTATGTTTATTAAATGATTTTCAGCTTCGTTACTTCAGTATATGCATTTTGAATCTTGAACAAAGTCTTTCTTTTTTTTTTTCAAAGGTTTAAATGTGAGACACCCCCAGAATTTTTGCTTTTTGAATTCTATGACGGTTTTGTTATACAATTTACTTGTAGCGTATACCAATAGTAACTTTTGGCATGTAAAATGGTCGTGTTCCTATCCCATCAAATAGTAATAATTCCTATTTTTTTAGAATCATATAAAATCTGCTTTTTAATTTGATGCTTGACTATCAAATCTCTCTGTTGATCGACTGTTGTTATTTTTAACACTGACGTTTAACCTTCAAAGTATGTAAATAACTCATGATAAAAATATAGCCAAATATTTTTCTGAATTTTCATATGACGTTAATTTAAATCGTTTCAGCAATAGTTCTTTTACGTAGTTGTAATCGTTAATTTTTCAATTCCTTCTATTAGCTCACACTCTCCCTATATATATCTTGTTCAAATTTTCAATCGTCAATAAAATACTTTTTATTCATCCACTCAAGTTCAAATACATTTTTTTTTTAACTTGTAGTGGATGACACTTGATGTTAATACAGTTTTTTCAAATATTAATTCAGTAATTAAATTTAATTAATTAATTTTAAGTTTTGTTTTAGATTTAAATTGCATATATCTACCAATAGATGGAGCCAGATAAACTTAAAAAATGAATGAAAATTATTTATAAAGGATTTTCTGCCATATAGTGAAAAAAAGTAGGAATTGACTTAAAATTTTTTTTTTTTTTTTATTGCTTTTTTTTTTCTGATTAACGAGCTGTTAGCTGATATATTTCATAGGGAAGTAGTACCAAAAATTGTTAAGCCCTGTTCTTCTTCTAGTAACGATAAACGAATAGCTTCTTTCAAACAGAATTGAATGCAAAACGATGTCTTCTTCAGCATTGAATTTCTGCATCAAATTCCTAAATTCTGTACTAGAGTGCCACTTTTCCCAAACTGAGTTTTAAATATTTCATTTCGACTGCTATTCGCAATTTTTCTAATTCTAATGCATCTTTTCTCTGTTGTTCATCTTTTCTCGTTAATAATTGTGTTCAACAACTTCTTACAATCTTCATCGTAGTCATCACTTTTAAGGATAAACATCATGTAATCAATAATTCTAAAATCAGGTTGTACAGTTATTTCTAATTTCTCTCACTAATTTTTTTAAATCTTCTTTAAGACTTTTTGCCAAGTAAGACATTTTAAATCTTCTTAAATTTATATTTAAAAACAAGAAATAAAAATAAATCAATTTCACTCACAATTGGATATTAGATTCAGAACTTATAAATGAAAAAATAATAAATAAAAAATAAAAATCTCTTAAATATAGAAACATTCATAAATAGTGTTCAGGAGAAAAAATTTTAAGAATGAATAAAAATATTAAAATGTGTTTCATTTAGCTTAAAATATCTGTATCACATATACGTAATTGAAATAATAGAGTAAACCAAATAACACTTTCTTCATACATAAAAAAGACTTTCCTCCTTTCCAAAATAAAACAGAATAAAAATAATAAAATTTTACAATTCATTCTACTATTTCACTACTTACTATTTATCCTACAAGAAATATATATAATTCAAGAAATAAAATAAAATAAAATAAATTTTCTGTTTCCGTTTTGATTTGATCGTTAAAAGAAAAATTGGCATTCAAGGATAAATGAGTAATGAATTATTTCCTCTTGATTAGTATTAGAAGTAATTATGTAACATAAGCTAGTTTGATTAAAATGAAACTAAAAATTCTTAAAAAGAATAAGATTAATATGACTCATTCAATTGTGATTAATATAGATAAGTTATCAATATCAGTAATGTAGATAGTAATATAGAAGATATGAACTAAAAATAATAATGTTTTAAATATTAATAAAAATAGCAATTGTATACAACTTTCTTTCATATACAACATTTTAAATTTTAAGCACAAAAAATAATTACTTTTACACAATAAGTTTCACTTTTAAGAGGAAAAAAAAAATCGCTATGTTAATTGAAATCAAGTTTCGTCAGAAGAAAAATATGCAAACAAAAGTTGTTGTCAAATTAAAAATGCCTTGTAACTTTAACTTGCGAAACAACTGGAAATCCTTTTGGTCTACTAGAGGAAGAGATATAAGCGTTCAGGAGGAAAGGAATGCTCCAATTTCAGATAATGCACAAACAGAGGGCGACTTCAAATCAGGGCAGTTCTTGACTGCAAACAGGAAGTTCCTTTATTTGAAAGACAGCTCTTCATTTAATTACAGCAGCTTTTAGCGTCTTCACTATTAAATAGAAGTCAGAGTGAATTAGAAAAAAAAAAACAATTTTCAAATTTAGTTCACTTCAAACATCCACCAAGCAACCACTGCAATCCAAAAACAACAAACTACAACCAGGGCGGCCTTCTATTTCAGTTGCATCGAAAAAAAAAAATTTGTACGAGTCAACAATCTCATCCCGGCCGAATCCCTTCCCTTTTATGAAGTGTATTTGATGTCTTGAGATATTTAAAAATAACAGGCTATTGATTTTTGCATTACATTTAATGCACATTATCTACAATAACGTATTTATAAAATCTTAACATCAGCTATCTAGATTAACATAAAATATTCATTGCCATTGCCAATACCATCCTCAGCCATCTACTGCTATCCTCGCTCTGCTCTCCTACATCTCCATGTTCAAAGTTAAAAGCCCCCTCTCAGGAGGGCAGAACCACACTTTCATCTAAACATAAACGTCACGTGCCGCCATCTGCTTATTGAATTAATAGTCAAACATTTTTATTTCCAATGGCAAGGCAATACAAGAAAGGAAAAAAAAAATACAGAATAAAAAAAATGTACATGGAAGAGTACAATAAAATTAACTGAAATCATTGTCTTAAAGAGTTCTCTAACTTGCCAGTATCTCGCCGTTTCGGATTCACCATGAAGTGCCAAATAACGATGGAGATGAGCTCGGTTCATTAGTTCTACCAAATCACAAAGAAGATAGTTTAATTGTTCGAAAGTTCCAATGCCATGTAGATGCTCACTCAGACAGTCGTGGCCTGCTAAAAGCGAAACTGAGCAACAGCTACACCACGTGGGCCGCTTGGAACTGAGAGAGGATCCTAACTTTCCGTCGCTTTGTCTGTACTCGATCAAGCGACTTAATTTATAATTTCTAGTCATAGTTTGTTTGATATACAGCTTTTTAGAATAGTATGGTAATGTTGAGCATCTTGATTGGAGCAATCTGGAACCCTTTCTTGCAAGGAAATCAGCCGGTTCGATCCCAAAAGCTCCACAATGTCCAGGTATTCACTGAAGCACATCGTGCCTCTTCGCCAAAGCCAGCTTTCGCAAGTAATTCCAACCACGAGAGACTTCATGGGCGAATTAGATCAGTTCTTTTGATTGAGAAAAACTTCCAGCATTCCATTGCAAGACACGCAGACCCACAGGATGACGGTTAGGATAGCAACTAGAGCTCATGCCGAAAACTATAGACCACTTAGCCGTATAGAACGTTGCTAGGGTGCACCACTAGGAGGTGGGTCTACATGGCACCCCTTAACAATCAAAGAAATCCTACATATATTTCAATTTTAAGTTTTAAAATAAAGGGCATTTTACATTGTTTAATTTTTATTTGTAAGCCTGTTTTATTTGCATACATGTTTGCAATGCAACGAACACTACATCAAACTACACCATATTCACTCACGATATCTATTATTTAAACAAAGAATGTGTATGGTGTTAAGCATAAGCTGTAAAAGCCATAGTTACCAATTTGAATCACATAACCATACCAAATTATTCACGTTTTTGCATGCCGAAGTTATTTTTTTTATTTAAAGTTGGGGCAACTTTCAATAAATACCTCATTAATTTTACTTCTAATTGTATTGCAACCATCTTTCTGCGAGGCCTAAACTTTTCAAGGGCGATTCCTTTTCAAGTGAAATCAATTGAAGTTCCTTTTCTATGATATTCTTAATAATAACCAGAAGACTGCAGATTTTAGAATATTCTGAAGGGCAAAAAAAAAAAAAAAAAAAAAAAAAAAATGGCCCTACAAAGTTTTTTTTAATTGGAATACTTTTAATATATATATATATATATATATATAACTAAATGTACACTTATGTACCAGTGCATCGGCAAAGGTTAGAATGCAAGTTCGTTTTTAAAAGTGCAGAAAAAAGTCGTTTTACCAAAAGTTTCATCTTTAGTGAAGATTAATTTAATTTATCAACAATGAAGCAAAATGTCTCGTTTACGTCCATGATTAGATTTTATGGTTATTTTATGCGTTTATTTTTTAAGTGAGTCATTAGAAAACTTTAATTGAAAAATATTCTTAACTAAATTATTAATTAAAAATTTAATCTCAGTTTCTATCATTACTTAAAGAAACTATTCTGTATCACTGATTGCTTTTTTGAAATTTGAAAGGAAAGATTACATACAACAAATAATATTTTCTTTATATTTCTGAAAAATGACACGAAAGTAATAGAATTTCACAATCGATTGTGCAAATTATTTTAAAATTCTTGAAAATCGTTGTTTTATAAGACATAAATACCTATATTTAAAATCGAATAGAACTTATCGATAAATTTCCAAACGTCTATCATTTCAATTCTAGTGCGACGGTGATTTAATATGCAGCAATAAAAATTAAAATGTTACAACAGTAAAATTAAAATGATAATATATTTTTGGATACAAATGAAACAAACTATATCCTAGAGAATTTCTTTTGTTTTGTTATTTCCTTGGTTTTGGGAATAATTTTTATCAGCCACCTCAATTGCGTGAACAAAAAGTGGACAAAAAGTTGTTCTTTAACATAGAATTAAAATTTTTAAAAATTTGAATTTCATTAACTTATAAAGGTCCCAAATGTGTTTCCTTGTTTTTATTGAATTTTCATCTCCGATTTTATCTTCAACTTCTTTTTCTTGTGTTTGTTATATTTATAGAATGAATGATTTTACATAAGCGAATAAAAAAAAAAAAAAAAAAATGCTTATATTTAAAATAAAATATAGAAATATGGCAACAGTGGAGTATTGTTGTTGCGGAAGTGCAGCCGAATGAGTTTTAATTCATTTGTTTATCTCTTTCAATTAAATATATTTTTTAAAACTTAAATCTTGTACATATTTTTTAAATATTCCATCATAAAACCGTGGGAGATGAAGAATTACCACGAAATTAAAAAAGGTAATTTTGTAAATTGATAGTTATTTTGAAAATGCAACCAAATTTGGTTATACACATACGAATTTCTGTTATGGTCTAATGGTTTCGCGTCTTAGAGATGAGAACAATAGATTCTTGAAGCATAAAATGAACTGAAAGTACTATTTGGTGTTTGCTCAATTTTCTGTTTTATTTATTGTTAGTAATTCAGCTTGCTACTTAAAGTGTTAGTTCATAAAAATTTCTTTCTATGATAGGTCAAGACATTGGTAAACAATTATTCTTTTTCCTATTTAATTGGGAGTAAAATATTTGGATTAAATTTATTCTTTCATATGTAATTGATTTTGAATTGCTAATTGTTTAACAGAATGTGAAAGTAGAAATATGTTAAGCGAAACTGTTATTGCTGTCAACTTCTTAGTTTCTCTTTTGCCCTCAAATTTTTGTATGCATTGTATTAAAGAACTTACTTAATTTCCGCCGGATAGTTCATTTTTTATTTTTTTAATGTTTTCTTTATGTAGTTTTTACACTAATCTTAAAAAAAATAATAATATGTAAAATGTATATTTATTGGATTACAACATAAATAAGTTTATGGACTTATTTGATGTAATTATTTTGATATTTGTATATACTTTGTGAATAATGATTCTTTTTTTATTTTAAATTTCTTTTAGGACTTTAATAATGATAAATTTATTTCTTTTACAAATTAATTGTATTCTGATTATTTTATTTATTGAATAATAATTGATTAAGAATTTTTATTATAAAAGTTTGTTAGATCTTTTTTATTATAAACCTATTTATTTTTATCAAAAGTTGTCATTTTTTATATTTTAGTTGTCATTATTTTTTTTTTATCATTTTTATTCCATTTTATAGCAGTGCTTAACTATATGATTGAAACAGTTAAAATATTTCACTTAAGCACTAAAAATTGCTATTTAATGTTTTTTTAAAATAATTTTTGCATTTTTATAAGCTAATATATTTTAAATACTTTTGACTGTATATTTTAAAACTTCTTATTTTGTGAGTATTTTTGAGATCCTAATACAACTATAATTTTTAATGTAATTGTAAATATGTATTAGGTGTAAGATAAATCAACTAGAAAATCATATTATTACCCTTATTCATTTTGAGTTAATATAATTTTTAAGAATTTTCTGATCAATATCAAGTTATTTTTTAAAATTTTATTTATTTATTTATTTTTTTTTTTTTTTTTTTTTATTTTTTTTTTTTTTGTTAATGCTCAATTTTTGTGAATGATATTTTACTTAAATTATAAATTTTCATATTACATATAAAATAGTCTCATTTTATTCTTAAAATTTTTAAATACAATTCTTCAAAATGTTATGTTGTAGTGATTGCTGCCCTCAGACATTCTTACCTTATTATAAATTGTTTTCATATGCAACATAACTGCACATTCTCTCATTAAAATATTATATAAAAGTTTTGTTCATAATTGTAAATATCTCATAATATTAAATTCAAATTAGAAATGGGTCCATTATTTTGATGTAGCACATATTTTTATTTCACTTTTATTATTATGCATGTTTTATTAATTCTGTGAAAGTATAACGATTCATGAATATTCAGTGCCATTTCTTTTAAAGTTATCAGTCGATTTGGATCTTATTAAATCTGGTTAGGGTTTTCCTCCTTTATTTGCCCTTTTAATTACTTAATATATGTTTTTTATTGTATTTCATAATATGTAAGTTAGGTCTTAAAAATGTAAAATAAATCTTTTTTTAATTTTTAAAACTGATTTCAAATTTTTCCTTTATTTCAGTAAAAGTAGTCATGGAGAGTTCTAAAGGTAACTCTGACTCTTCTGAAGAACAGACTGAAAATGATGATATAAAAGTAAGTTTGTCCTTTAATACTTATAAATTTATTTATTTTTATTTTCTGATTTTAAACGGGTCATATTAAAATAAAAAAAAAAAAAAAACAAAACAGTTTTTTAAAATATCCAAAAAAATAATTTTATTGAATAATTAAAAACAGAAATGCCAAATGTTATTAATTATTATATTTGTTATTAAGTTATGTTTAAAGATATTTATTACTTTTAAATTGTTGTATACTATAACCTATATGAAACAATACAAATAATCATAGCATTAGAAAAATAAATATTGGTTTATCTAGTATCTGTGTCAAAAAATATAATTTTCTGAAACAAAATATTTATTGCTTAATTTATACTTTATTAATTCAGTATGACTTCAAAAATTCAAATTTTTATTTGTTTTGCTTTGGCAAAGCATGAAATATTTATTTTGTCTTTTTGCTTCAATTATATTATACTGATTTTTTTATGAAATATCACATTGTTGAATTTAGAAATTAGAAGTTTTAGATTTTAAATTATATAAAATTGCAAAATATGTTAATATTAATTTTTGTCTTTTTTGTCTTTAATTATATATTAAGGACAAAATTTAAAAATAAAAAAGCTATTTATGATTTCATGATACTTTTGGATACAAGATTAGCCTAAATTGCAGTACTATAATTTTAAGTTTCAAGAGTTCAGCATCATTGAATTCAGAAATTTTTTCCAGTTCAGTTACTAATGAAGCAGTAACCAGTTAACACACATTGGAGGCATTTATTTATAGTTTAACTAATGATTATGGTCTCGGTTTGATTCTACAAAATCGTGATTGTAGTCGTCTTGATTCTACAAAATCAAGATATAGAATCAAACCTTCATATACAAAGTAAATTAAGACATACATTGGCATGTAAGTTTATTATTGAAAATTGTGAAAATATTCTTATTACAGATGAGTCTTTGATTTTTTCATAAGGTTAGGATTTTTCAGTCTTAAGAATTTAATCAAGTTAACTTCCATATTATTTGTTGTAATGACCATTTATTTCAAATATTGATTTATGATATGAAGAAGGAATTAACATTTATTATTTATCTATTGTGGTTCAATGAACAAGGTTCTAATGAAGTATTTTTTTAAAAGTAAATTGGCACATATACATGAAATTAATAACTTATATTTTCATGTGGAAGACCTTGCTAAGGTACATCTCAGTTTTATATATATTTTACTGACTCTAAAAGATTTTATTGGAATGATAGACAATAATAGAAATTTGATAAGCTCATGGGTAGTTCTAGTTAATGTTAAATTCTGTCAGAATTGTCATTTAGAAATACATCATAGCTGGATTATATAAGTATATATGTTTTTTTATAAGCATTAATTTTTACTTGATTCACTTCTATTGAATGATACATACAGTAAACATGTATTTTTGGATAAAAGGAATATATATTTTTTTTCCTTTTATAGAATTACTATGGGGGCATTTTTAATTTGTATCACTGATTTAAAAATTTTATGAAACAATATTCCTACAGATATAGGAAAGCTTCTTAAGATTTATTCTTTACATGTTAGCTCATATATTAACTGCATTTCTTTTTTTTTTTTTTTTTTTTTTTTGTGTACATATCTGTTCTACTAAATTGCATTTGACTAATATTACCAGCTTTCAAAAGCTCTAATTATAACCTTATACTAAACTAGTAATTACTGTGTACTTAAATTACCTCTTATTTGTAATAATAATAATAATAAGGGGAGAAAGTAGAACTAAACAGAAGAAAGAAAAATAAAAAGATTATTTAAAATATTTATCATTTGTAATTTTTTAAAGAGGAACTTATTTTATGAAGAAAAATAAGCAATATAGCTTCTGATGGGACAATCTCTATGTATCTAATTTGATTATGTTTTTACTAGTAGATGCAGATTACTATTGAGGGAAAAAAAAAAATTTGAAAATCTCTAATTATATTTCAATTTCAAAAAAAAAAAAAAAAAAATTTTTTTTTAAATCTTTGGTTTTATTAATCAAAGATTTTCAATACTGTCTCTGAAGATAATTATA
The DNA here is from genome assembly GCA_021605095.1 of Caerostris extrusa. Taxonomy (NCBI): domain Eukaryota; kingdom Metazoa; phylum Arthropoda; class Arachnida; order Araneae; family Araneidae; genus Caerostris; species Caerostris extrusa. Next base: position 108,577 of record BPLR01015845.1, read on the forward strand.
AGCATTGTATCTGTTAACTTCCACATCATCAATTTGCCATAATAGTAATGTTTATGCATTATAATAAATTACCATTTTCCAGTTGGTTAAACATCAAGGGTAAATGATACAGTTCAACTACATTATTTTGATTTTAAAGTAAATTCAATGTAGGAACATGACTTGTTGTGGTTAGATTTCTTAACTACGAATTTTTTTTTCTTTTCATGGTTGAAAGATTTATTTTAATTCATAGGTTTTTTAAATTTATTTTGCTGCAGAATTAATAAAAATAAGTGCATATAATCTATTATTCCTTCCAATGAAAGAAAAAAGTTTCTTGCATTTACTTAAGTTAATTCTTTTCTTAATTTAAAATTTTTTCCTATTTAAAAGAAAATCTCTAATTGTTATAAATAGGGTGTATTTTTCAATTGAACTGGAGTAAAAAAATATTTTTTTTTTTTTAAATACGTTTTTGAGAATTTTCATTCAATAATATTACTAGAATCACAAAATGTGAAGTAAAGTTTGATTGTGTGAGTTTTTAAAACTGTACTTTTTTCCTTCTACTGGTAAACTCATTTTGAAATAAGATGTGAAAAATAATTGATTACAGGCTTTCCTTTATACTTATAAGAAAAGGTACAATAGATTGCTTTTAGATATTAATCTTTATTTTGTTCATATTAATATGAAAAAAAAATTAAAAATCATGCAAAATTATAAAATTTAGAATGAAAAATAATAATAAAATAAAATACGCTCTGCATTGAAGGAGGAAAATAATACAAAACACAAGAAAGGTAAAAACTTTTATAAAAAAAATATAAGTTTTCTGAAAATTTATAAAAAAATAAATTCTGAAAATCATTTTTTTGTCTGTGACCTGAAAAAAAATGTGGAAAATAACTTTCATTCTTAATATGTGTATTCCAACAACTGAGTAGAGAAAATATTTAAGAAATGGAAAACAAAATAAATAAAAAATTTTGAGAAGCTAAAATTAAGAATCAATACATTATCAAAATAGACATCATAGACTATCAAGTTAGACACTCTGAGCTTAACAGTATCCTTGCATTATGGCACTTTCTTTTAAAACAAAAAAAAAAGTCGCTAAAACAGGACTTAAAAGGGGTGTTTGGTTTTTTTTTTTTTTTTTTTTCCTTGTAGTTGTTAATGTAAGTTAAAATTATCGTGTAAAATGAGCATTAAACTCTGCTTTTAATTTTATGAATTTAAACTGCATCTCTTTATTTTCAAATACCATTTTATAATTTTGAATTACCATTGCTAAAAATTTAATTAATAATAGATCATAAATAAAGTCATTGGTTTTATCGTGCTTTTCGTTATCTTGCGATGTAACAAAGGGCTATTGTACTTTGAAAAATTATATGTTATGGTTTCAAATTGAATATCCCCATTGTGTTTTTTTAGCTTTTGTAAAAAGTCATTTATATATCACCTCTTTTATCAGTACATTTTTTAAGATATAGCCTGTAATGCATATATAATGTTCTTCAATTTTCGTTTATGTGTCTGCGAAACATACTCTTTCTGAATTCCGTATCGACGAAATGGTCTATCGAAGACGATTACCGACATTCTTTGAGGTTTATGGAGCCTTAAATAAGTTTGCTAACTGGTGTGTTCGTGCTCCAAAATATAGAAATTTTGAAGCTACAACATTCCGAAAATTTCACGTTGCCATCTTAAAAATTCCGGAAATATATACATTTTTTCCAAAATTTTTTACTCATCTGTTTCTGAAATAAATATTAAAAAAAATTCGTAATCATTATTATTATTATTATTTTATTTTTTTTTGGCAATATATGAAATGCACCATATTAAGCGGGGACCCTATGATGCTTTCTTTCACTGAGGAAAGAGGTCTAATTTGTACATTTGGCGGACTTTGTATTGTATTATTTTATGTTTACGTTTCTCAGGAACACTAATTGTACCGAACTTAAAACTTAACTTTTAACTTCTTTTATTTTGTATTTTATTTTTTTATCATTTAGTAATTTTTTTAAAGTTAATTTGAATTTTTAGAAACTTTATCTTTAATTTATATTAACAATAATTAAGCAGCCTACTATAATTCTGCATATTTATCAATTAAGAATAGATTTCCCTTTTTTTTTAAACGGTACGCCAGTTGCCAGACAGCAGCATTCCTATTTAAAATGCCTCCTATTACTTGATTTTTTATTTTAGCTTTTTTTTTTTTTGATTGTTAAAATTTTTATTTTATTGTTGAATTTGTTAAAACTATATATTCTTATTTTCATCGTATTTCATTACTTTTAAAATAATTTGGCTCAAAAAAATTGACCTATAATTACATGCCTCTCTCGTTTTTGGCCAGTTTCTTTCGTAAAACGTTTAACTTACTCGTATTGTTAAAAGACAAAGGAAAAAAAAGGGGGGGGTAAAGTTGAAATTTTTTTTTAGATTTCATTCATGAAAGATTTAAGTTGAAAGTGAAAAAGGAAGAAAGAATTTCTTGATAATCATACATTACATAGTTTAACAATGCTGTAAAAACACATTACAATTACACCAGTCCAAAGCAAATGACAAATGTCTGTTTTGTCTCAATTTTTTTCTTAATTTAATCTCTCTTTTTTTTTAATGCTTTTGTTTTAAAAGACCAAATCCTGTCTAGAGAAAAATTTTCTACAGCATATTTTCAATCTATGTCTCTCTTTCTATTATATACTTTTTTTTTTTTTTAATTCTAATTTGTACGATTACAAGGAAAGAAATCTTATTAACTTTTATTCATATTCTCTTATTTTTGTGTAGATTTTATTTATAATCGGTAACAAATTTCCATTCCGTAATCTATGATAATTTTTTTTTCCCATTTTTGGGTTTAAGATAAGTATTTATCCCTTTGTACTTAAATATATATATAATTATTGAATGTTATGCAATGCTAAAATTCCTGAACCTTTTTGTACATAGTTTTTTATTATTATTTCGTGACCTGGTGCTTTGAGATGCATGCTTTTTGATGCTGCTTTATCTCAATTTATCCAAATGCTGTTTAAAATACTACAGATAACAAGATATTTCGTTTCGCTTGCTTTTGATTACTACATTGAGTTCAAAATACGATGAAATGCAACTGTCAAACTAAAATCGATGCAATTGTCAAAACTTATCTATAAAACGTCTCCATAAGCGTGACTAATTGCTTTCCGTTGCCAAAAATATTTTTGTAAATATTACTGTTGGAATTTATTCTATGAGGTGTATTGGAAAAAAAAATAACATTTGCAATTCAATCAAATGTTTTCATCTTGTTTTGTCTGCCATCTTATATACATGCACCGAAAAAGGTATACAGTTGTATACCGACAATGCATTAACAATATTGCAAGGATATATACATTTAATTTTTCACTCGTACAAAATTCTTATTACATTCATTCGTCTTAAATGATTTCTTTAAAGCCGTTTATAAATTTCGAAATCAAGTCTACTCCAATTATGTGCATATAATAATAGTGGAAGGACCAGTCTGTCCATGGAAAAGATTATTATTATTATTAAAAAACCACCCTTATATTAAAATAGTCAAGTTCTTACTTTTTATGCAGCTCAGAGATATAGTTTTTTGCTTCATTACCACAATATAGTTTTATGTAATTCAAACGATAATAACCGTTGCCAAAAACATTTTTGTAAATATTACTGTTGGAATTTATTCCATAAACGTGTATTGGGAAAAAATAACATTTGCAATTCATCAAACATTTTATTGTTTTGTCTGCCATCTTATATATACACACACCGATAAAGGCATACAGTTGTACATCGACAATGCGCTAATTGCAACAATATTAGCAAGGATATATATTAGTTTTTCATTCTTATGAAATTCTTATTACATTCATTCGTCTTAAATGATTTCTTTAAAGCCGTTTATAAATTTCGAAATCAAGTCTACTCCAATTATGTGCATATAATAATAGTGGAAGGACCAGTCTGTCCATGGAAAAAGATTATTATTAAAAACACCCTTATATTAAAATAGTCAAGTTCTTACTTTTACGCAGTTCAGAGATATATTTTTTGCTTCATTACCACAATATAGTTTTATGTAATTCAAATGATAATAAACGAGTATATACGAGAAAAACTAGTTGAAACTTGTCGCAGTATGCATAACTTTTAATGTGAAGGTCACCTGCAGATAGATAATCAAATTTATTCATTTGCATTTTTTGATGTTAATATTCCATATTAACAATGTGACTAAAACTTTTAAACTGTAGTTTAGAATTAATTATTAAGGTGTTATTGTGATGGCATTTTTTTTTAAAAAAGCATCAAATTGATATGTATTTCGGAAAATTTGATTGTTTAAAAAAAGGTTTGGAATAGAAAGATTTTCTATTCCATTACGCAATATCGTTATTAATTTTTAAATAATTACATCTTAATCAATTCATTTATATGAAAGGTTTAATATTGACAATTCCCTTTTCAATATTTCTAATCCTCTTTTACCTATTTCTAGTTGGAAAGGTATTAACAAAATAATGATTTCCTGAAGCCTACATATTTTTCTTTAAAAGCGGCTTAATGCCGAAATTAATTTTTTTTTGTAAATTAAATAAATCTAATTCGTTAAAATTCATTTGATTCGCCTAATAAATCTCATTCGTTTCTTGAATTCCTTTATAGCAGCTTAAAAATATCAGGAATGGATTCACAAGATTTGGGCCTGTTTTTCTTAATGTATAAAGAGCCGCACCATAGTAGTAAGATGAACAAATTCAAATTTTACTTTATACGATGACGTATCCCCCTGGCAATAAGGCAAGTAACATCATCAGAATTAAAAAAAGAAAAGTATTTCCTCTTTAAAACATTATTTATGCATGTTCTTATTGCGAGTATTTTTTTATTACCTGTTTTGGGTGAACGGGTCTTCGGTAGCTTGTGAACGATTCTTTAATCTGAATTTTTTCAACACTGTGATCCTCAGAAATCAGAAGAATTGCGATTACCAGCAAATTTACATACAGTTCATGACTAATGCATATGCAGAATTCATTCTTGATTCCTGAAGCGGTTATTTATCTTCTAGGGTATTCAGAATGTTTCGGTAATTTTTTTTTTTCTACGAATGTTTAGCACCGGACGATTTTAAATACGAACGAATGCGCGCAACGGCGTGAAAATTTTCCGTTTTGGCTCTTGGAACTAGGCTTTCCGAAGAAAATATCAATTAATTTGAATACAGCTGGTGCATCTCTTTTTATTTGTTAACTTCCAGAACTATTTTTCTCTTTAGTTAATGGTGTTTCGTCAAGTAGAACACGTGCTGCTATTTGTTGGCAGCCGTTTCGTCATTCTTTTTCTGGTTTGATGAAAAGAGTTTGGCGTTCGTTTTTCTTTTTTTTCGATCTCCTTTGTAGACAAAAGAGAAATTGCGTTCGTAAAAGCGTGCTGGGAGTTTTGTCGCCTAGTAAGATATTTTTTATACATTTTTTTTTATTAAAATGTTTTCTTTTAATTATTATTAAATGGTGTGCAATTTTAGACGAATTTTGATAAAAAAATTATTTCGAACGATAAAATTTGGCACATACTATATCTATTGCGAAATTTATTCCAGTCTTGCTTAAAATAGGTTGATATTTTGCTGTTATGCAACTAGAATTTAATAAAAATGGATGATTATTTCTCATTATTATTTTTTGGAAGAAAAGAAAACGTTGTTATGTATATTCATTGCAACATTTTTTTTTTTTTCCGAATTTGTTTTTAAGTAGCTTGGTATTTTGCTATTATGAAACGAGAATTTAATCGAGAAAAGAATGATAATTTTTCATGGAATAATTTTTTGACATATATCCAACTTAAGATATTTTGTGATTTCTGACAAGTAAAAATTACTTTTTATAATGTGTGTCTTTTCTAAAGAGCTATTTAATTTCATATAAAGAAGCATGAGTTTTATTATCCAGTAAGATTTTTTTTCCCATTTAAGTATATATATATATATATATATAAGATAGTTGAATTTAGTTTCTATGATAGAAGAATGGTGTAATTTACACCAGGTTGTTTAATTAATTATTTGGGGTTTTACTTTTTATTTTCAAATAACATGCAATTTTGTTGGTATGAAAAAAAATTATAACAAAGTGAAAGGCTTGATTAGATTTATTATATAATGAAAGAACAAATTTTGTTTTAATGTTTTTCACGAGTGGAATTCTTTTAATAGATTACTTTTCTTTTTCTAAAGAAAATTTAATTTTAAATAATAGGTTTCCAAATGCTAAATACTTAAATGATAGTCCATATAAAAAAAAAAATTCAAACGCAACTAATATTAAATCGGATAGCTTAACTTAGGCATAGAAATGATTTCTTTATAATTACTACTTTATCTTACGTTCATTTCAAAATTCAATATAATATTTGTATTTTAAAATAAAATGCAATGTAACTTTGGTGTGGAATTCTACGCGTGGCAAATACCTAATACATGAGCAAACCTCCCGTGCAAGAAATCATTTTAATAAGATTTAATAGTGCAAGAAACCATAATTTCTGTTTCATTATTTTAATTATCATATCTTTTTTATGCTTAAACAATTTTACAAGTCGTTTCACACCTAAAAAAATTTTTAAATTTAAATGAAATTAGTATTCCGTTAATTAACTAAATACCGATTATGGAAATTTTACTGTTTCATATTCAATGCATGATTGTTGATTAAGTTTTCCCTGTTAAGTCTAAAATAGCTGTTTAGATCTAGAGGGATAAACAAGGAAAAGATGACCATTACCGATAAGATGCTTCCTAAAGCTATTTTTTAAAACAAGTTATTCCATAACATCATGGGTTACGATATCTTATGATAGAAAAACATGTAACCAATATTATGATTTGAAGCATATTTTAATAGAGGAAAACGATTTTTTAGTAGTTATGTTTAAAATATCGTTTGCTTTTATCATATGTGCAATAAATCCGCAAAAGTTTTTTAATTTAAAATTTATACATTTTCTGTTATTGATTAAAAAAAAAAAAAAAATAATTTTTATGCAGTGCTTAACATGGCTGTTAATGAACAGCTTATTATTAAATTATAAGATAGTTTTGAATGCTATCATGCTATCGACATATTGCAAGTTTGGTTAACTTACTTACGAAAAAGAGGTAATTTTTAGCACCTTATCACCCAATCATATCAGAAAAATAGTGCATAGTCAAGATAAAAAGACTATTTATTAAAAAGTTATTCTATAACATCATGTGGGTTACGTTATCTTATGATAGAAAAACATGTAACCACTACAGCAAAAATATGATGATTTGAAGCATATTTTGAAGCTTCTTAATAGAGGGAAAACGATTTTTTTAGTAGTTATTTTTAAAATATCGTTTGCTTTTATCATACGTGCAATAAATCGGCAAAAATTTATTTAATACATTTTGGTGTTGATTAAAAAAAATATGGCTGTTAATGAACAGCTTAATACTAAATTATAAGATAGTTTTGAATGCTATCATGCCATCGACATATTGCAAGTTTGGTTAACGTACTTACGAGGAAAAAAAAAAGTTATTTTTAGCACCTTAACACCAAATCATATCAGAAAAATAGTGCATAGTTAAGATTAAAAAAAAAATGACGATTTATTAAACAAGTTATTCCGTTTTGTTATTTTTGAAAAGAAATAACAAAGTGAAATGCACTTAACATCATGATGGGTTACGATATATTATGATAGAAAGCCATGCAACCAATACAGCAAAATTATGATGATTTTAAGCATATTTTGACACTTCTTAATAGGGAAAAACGATTTTTTTTAGTAGTTATTTTTAAAATATCGTTTGCTTTACCATACGAGCAATAAATCCGCAAAAATGTTTATAATCAATAACAGAAAGTGTATAAAATTAAAAATTAATAATTTGCATGCAGTAGTTAACATGGCTGTTAATGAACAGCTTGCTATCATGCCATCGACATATTGCAAGTTTGGATAACTTACATATGGGAAAAAAAAAACAAAAAAAACCCAATTTTTAGCACCTTATCACCAAATTATATCAGAAAAAAAAAGTGCATAGTCAAGATAAAAAAAAATGACGATTTAGAGATTAACTTAATATTCTAAAAGAATTTGTGTCAGGCTTTTAAATAGGAAATGCGTCATCAAGTACGTGCTAAACAAACCGCAAAGTTGAACTGCTAAGTCAACTGCTGCTGTTGTACTATTTTGAACGCTTTGAAATTTGAAATCTTTAAAATTTCGTCTTTTTGCATATGGATGAGTATGCTTGTTAATCCCATTATCATTATTCTTTTTAAAATATTCTCAAGGTCATTTGCCACTGGTAGGGTTGATTTGGAGTGACAGTGCTTCAAATTTTTTAAAAATTGAGGCTTATCTATTTCAAAAATTTCTTGTTGCGTATTCCGAAAAAAGAGGCCCTTCCCCCATCCAAGAATATTTATTTCTTCGTCTCTGCCTCCAAATATTCTTAGAAAGTTAAAATAAATTTTTTTTAATCAGTACTTAAAAAAATAACATAGAAAAATAATTTAATTTACCATGTGATACTTTCCTTTCAAACTTTTTATATTACAATTTTGCTGAAAAATTGTGATACTAATGAAAGAGTCTTAATTTATCCCACGCATAATTCTCGAAAATGTAATAAGGGATTTCATTTCATATGTAACCACAATCAAATGAGGATTAAACGTTTCTCAATACTACACCATAAATGACCTGTCATTCTTACACCCGCGAGATGGAAGAAATTTATTTTTGAAAATCATTCTAAAAGAATTTGTTCATATTTGTGTTCGTATGAGAAGAAAATCGGAAAAATTCCAACTTCAGCCATGCCAACGATGGTAAATATATTACGAAGAATGAACATTAGTGTACCATTTTAAATTGACCCTATTATAGTAAACAGATCAGAAATCACTTTACAAAGATCGTTATTTCGCTTTTATATCGAGAGACAAGAAATATAACAGATGACTATCTCATGGATGCAGACTTCCGAAGAAGCTACATATGTTGTTGTTACCTCTGGCTTTATTAGAGATGAATCCATAAACATTTGGCCACTTACCGTAAAAACAAAAAGAACATATAAACATATCAAAATTACAAAGGAAAAGACCGAACATTCTTAACAAAAACTACTAAAAGGCCTCAAAAACAAGTCAAATGTTCTAAGGATAAAGATTTAAAAAAAAAAAAAAAAAAAAAACTAGAAGTACCTTTATGAAAGTTCGTGTGATCAGGACTTATTTTCTTTGGCCGTCCAGTAAAGAGTATACAAATCACCATTCTATTGTAAGTTCGAATTCAGTCTCGAGCAAACAAGTAGATGGGCCTTATTCATTTTCTCTGTCTTACATAAAATGCATATATCAGAGTTCACAATCGCTATTTTGGCTAGGTAGTCATGCCCAGTTATTAATCTAAAATTGGCAGTGAGTTTTCCACTTAATTTTTTTTCAATCATCTCCGATTGTCTCCAAGTAAGCTACATATACTCGTTGTAACTTGACGGTTACACACACAAATCTTAATAAATAACTTTAGGTTATTATGCATTTAATGAATAGACAATAATATAAATAAAATTAATAAATTTACATTACATAATGGATTGAATTTCTCAGTAGAAAAAAAAAGGTTAGTCAAATGGTTTCTATTTATTGATATTATTAAATGAAAATATTTTTTTCTCGAATATATGTTCATACAAATAGTTTTGTGATTAATATTTTAATGCGAGTTTTGTGATTAATATTTTAATGCGCTATCTGGCAACTAATAGCGCAATTTCATTTTTTTCATTGGAATATATTTTCCGCTATCCAAAGAAATATGTAAATTCTTGCAATAAATTTGTACCGATAAATTACTTTTTGATAGCAAACATAATTTAGGCTTGGAAACAGAAATAATTAAAAATAAAGATTTAGACTTCTCATCTAAATTAATGTTTTATTTACAAAAGTTCTTATCTCTAGGTTTGTAATCAAATTAAAAACTTTTCATGCGTTTATCTTTAATTAAAACGTAATTTTTTTTTTGTTTTGTTTACGAAAAATATAAATAAATAATTCTATGAATATATATCTTTTAAAGTAAAAATGACATATTGCGTAACGGGTTTTAAGAAAAAGGTTTGCGCAATTACATTTTTTATTCCATAATGAATTTTTAGTTAGAAAAAAAAATGAAGAGTTGATATTATTTTGCCTATTTTGTTTTACTGTTCCTTTAATGAAAAACTGCAACAGGGAAAATAAAATAAAAATAATTTAAAAGTTCAAAAATCTAAAATCAGCTTTACAGCAAACGTTTAAATACTATAATCTGCCAGTACGTCTTGATTTGCAATTTGGAGACATAAAAATAAAAATGTTCATAACGCGTAAATATTTTTGCTACTTTTGACATTGGAAGAACATAGTAGTATGAGCTGTTCTGGTGGCCTGGAATCCCACGTAAATCCGTGTTATTTATTTTTCTTTCCGTCATTTATTTTTCTCTCTTCTCATTTAACGCATGAGATAACCGTTATTGCAGAAACAAGTTTGTTTCGTCATTTTACAGTTATTGCCATTTTATGTTGTTTAAGAAGTAATGTCAAAAATTAAAATCGTTTGGAATAATTAAATAGTTTCTGTTTACATTTTGCTAGTTATTTAAATTATATAATTATTATGTATTATTATTATTATGTAATTATTTTCATTGTCTTAAAAATAAATATTCTGCCAACCGATAAATTGAATAGAATAAAAATAATATTCTCTTTAATATTTAGTATTCTTCTTTTTTGTATTAATTTAAACTTTTATAGAACAAGTAAAATTTACTGTGAAAGAATATAAATTTTTTTAAAGTCAAATAAAAACTATGCATAATATATAAAGTTAAAAATTCTTTCTGTAAAGAAAGAATGTGTTTTTTTTTTAATTATTTAGGATTTTAATTGAATAAAATATTTCTTTTTTAATTTAAACGATCTCTCCCAATATAAATTTAAACCGGATATTTTTAACCCACTATTCAACATTTTTTGAAAATTTTATTTTCCAATTTTTAATATTGTGTCTCGATTTTTCAGACCGAGAATTTACAATTTACAACCTTGGTATTGCTGTGAATAGACAGCGTATTTCACCGTTGTAGTCGAATACCTTTCTTGTGCATGAACATTTAAGAATGGGCTCGACCTTGTTTTTCAGTATTGTTCTTAATTCCAGGTCAATTATTACTTCCGTTTGATTTAAAACTGTTGCCAAAGCCCATGCTAGTAAAGTGCCTTTTAAATCTCAAATTTATGTTTTGATATAATTGCATTGAAAATTGTTTGAAATGTATTTGGAATGTATCAATGGACTATTGCACAGCTAGCTAGTTAGTTCATCATAAATCACTCTTAAAAAAAAAAATTTATTTTCATAAAAAGGAAAATATTATAGTGATAAAATATGCGTTTTATTAAGAAACAAATTAAAATAATAAATAATATAATAATAATTATTTTTCTTATTAGTAATACATTTCACAGTTAGTAATGATAATCGTAATTATTCTTTAAATTCACAAAATTGTAAAATAAAAAACGATTGCGAATGCTTAATTTAATGCGTTTTTAAGTCAGCTAATCGTTATTTGATTCAGATTAATAATTTTAAAATGCACGACGAGGTATAAAAAAAAAAAAAAAAAAATTATAATATTTGGCAGAAATCTGCAAAGTATTTTTTAACTGACAGATGATTTGCAGAAATTATGATTGTTTAAAATGCCTTATCAACTTTTGGTTACTCTAAATATGTTATTAAAAATAATATAATATTCGAACCAGTCGTTTGGTTCGACTTTTATAGAAATTAATCACAAAAGTGATTATTTGAATGATTTTTATTTATCGGTTTTCTTGATATTCGTGCCTAGAAAGTTGTACTTCTAATTTATGTAGATCCAAATAGACTTGCTTATTTTAAATGTTCAATTGAATAACAATGACATTTACTTAATACAATGAGCCATTTATAGGATTCATATTGTTAATGATAATATTAAAAAAATGCATCATAATCAACACATAGCAGCATTATTTTCATTAGCATCAGCACTGTTATTCTTCGTACAAGTGTATGGATATTTTTTATGACTTACAAGATTAATTGACTTTCTATCTATTCCAGAAGCTTATTTAAAATTTTTAAATGGATTTGAATGTTCATAATCTTTTAAATTGATTCTTTGCGCATTTATACGATTTGTGTCAAATCATAAGATACCTACTTTCGTTAAATATATACGTTACTGATTGAATAGTTTGTTTTTAGAATATAAGTTTAATTCATTTTAATCTTAAATCATAATTTGAAGCACAATGTCTTCTTTTATTTGCTCTTATATCTTCTTCGAATGATTTCATGCCGTTGTTGATGGTTGGCAAGATTTTTTTTTATTTTTATTTTCATTGAGTTTTAATTATGCCTGTATTTCAGTTTGTTATAAATATTATTAACTTGTAGAATGCAAATTTTCTGTAAAATTTATCGTTAAACTACTTTAAAATTAAATTACTGTTTGTTAAATTTGTTTCTTATTTGTTTCATTGTTAACTTCAATGTAGTGCAATTGTTATAACAAAATGAAGACTACTAACTATATTCTTCGAATTTGGCAAAAATTTCAAGCCTTTGCGTGAAATCTAACGTAAATAACGATAATAATAAAAAATTAGTTCGCAAATATTTATGTTTTCTACTTGCACTTATCCCAACTGGTAGGCAAACTCCTGGTCTGGGAATAGAGAGTATTGGCCTGTGTCAATCTATTTATATCTGTCAGTTCTGTAAATAGTTTACATTTAGGTTTGCATAAGAGTCTTTAAAGTAGGAGTGTCAGTTCATTATCGCCATCTTTAAACCGATAAAGTGCTTCTGACCTTAGATACAGTTAATGAGACTTGGCATGGCGTGTGCAACACTTGGAACAGAGTGTTACTTTCATAAACTTCTGAAGCCCACATAAACAAGTAATATAAAAAAAATTGTTTTAAAGTCAATTCCTACTTTTTTTCACTCTATTGCAGAATGTCCTTTATAAATAATTTTCATTCATTTTTTAAGTTTATATGGCGCCATCTACTGTAGTAGATACGTGCAACTTAAATCTGAAAAAAAGCCTAAAATTAATGAATTAAATTTATTGAATGAATTAATATTTGAAAAAAACTGTATTAACGTCCAGTGTCATCCACTACTAGTTCAAAAAAAATGTATTTGAATGGAGGAATAAAATGTATTTTATGGACGATTGAAAATTCGAACAAGATATATATATTGGGAGAGTGTGAGCTAATAGAAGGAATTGAAAAAAAGGAGAAAATTTTCTCTCTCTCACTATATATATATATATATATAAATTTATGTATAATAATAAAAATCAAAAAGTGTCTGATGTTACATCACTTTAATAAATTTTTCAATATTTGATTCGACTTTTGTAGAAATTAAACCCAAAAGTGATTAATTGAATGATTTTTATTAATCGATTTCATTAATCTATCGAATGGTTTTTATTAATCGATTTCATTAATCTATCGAATGATTTTTATTAATCGATTTCATTAATCTATCGAATGATTTTTATTAATCGATTTCATTAATCTATCGAATGATTTTTATTAATCTATTGAATGATTTTTATTAATCGATTTCATTAATCTATTGAATGATTTTTATTAGTCAATTTCATTAATTGATTGAATTTTTATTAATCAATTTCATTAATTGATTGAATTTATATTAGTCGATTTCATTAATTGATTGAATGATTTTTATTAATCAATTTATGCCTAAAAATGTTTGTTCATAAATATATGTTGAACCAAATAGACTTGCGTATTTTAATGTATTAATTAATACCTAATGACATTTGCTTTGTTAAGTCAATTTTAAAGTGCAACATGTTTTTTTAAAAAAAAAAATAAGCTCCAGAATTTAAATATATATATATATATATGTGTAGGTAAAGATCATGCATCCTAGCCAGCACATCTGATTTTCTAAGCTATAAAATAGAAAATATTGAATGAAACATCTTTCTGATATTTATATGTTGACTTTTTTTTTTTTTTTTTTTATTAAACTGAAGCTGGATTATGTTCTCTGTCTTAAAACCCTTTCATCAAAATCTGAAAATATTGAGAAAAAAATTTATATTTTGAAATAAAATGAGCATGTGAGTATAATGATCGTAATCTCTACATGCTTAATCTAGAGCGATATTTATTAGCTAATCCTTATAAAAATGCTAATCCATAGGTTTTTGTGGATTAGCTTTTACCTATTTCTACAGTTTGTTTATTTATTTTTTTTTTTTTTAAGGACCAAACACAAATAATTAATTTATTACTTACTGATATTTTAATGCTCAAATAGAAATACTATGCAACAGAACACTTATATAAATCTAACTGTAAAAACCGTTTTTTTCATACGATTGAGTAGTGATGGTTTAATTACACATAGATATGCTTTCAATTTATGATAATGCAGTATACCATATTTGCATAGTTTTTATAATATTTGCCAAAAAAAAGACATTTTATTAAAGTTTTAAATTCAATGTGTCAAATATCACTTAAATGGACTTATTTCATATGAAGGACAGAAAACGAGGCATTTTTTTTTTTTTTAAATAATAGAATATTACCGTTATTGAACTTTTTGATTACAGTTTGAAATCCTTATAATACTTCTTTTAATTAATGTATTAATTAGTACCTAATGATATTTGCTGTTAAGTCGATTTTAAAGTAGAATGTGTTTAAAAAATAAGAACTAGAAATTAAAAAAAAAAAAATTATTTAGCTAAGGATCATGCATCCTAGCTATCACGTTGTTGATCAATATTTATGAGCTAATCTTTATCACTAAAGATTTTGTGGATTAGCTTTTACCTATTTCTATATTTTATTTTTTTTTTTTAAAAGGTCCAAATTGAAATTATTACTTACTGATATTTTAGTGCTAAAATATAAATACTGTGTAACAGAACATTTATATAAACCTAACTGTATGAACCGTTTTGTCCATAAAAATTGAATATTAATGGTTTAATGACATATAGATTTCTCATTTTTATGATAATGCAGTATACCATATTTTCATAGTTTTTATAATATTTGCCAAAAAAGAATTTTTATTAAAGTTTGAAATTGAATATCACTTAAATGGACTTATTCCATCTGAAGACAGAAAATGAGGCTTTTTTTAATAATAGAATATTACCGTTATTGAACTTCAGTTTGAAATCCTTATAATACCTCTTTTGCTTTGCGAAATTAAATTCATTTTCTTCTTTTTACAGAATCCGAATGACCTCTTCGAGTTGTTAGAGAGGTTGTCTACTAGTCGCTTGGATGATCAGCGATGTGCTCTTCCTCTTCTGCTTCAGGTACAGTATTGCATTTAATTATCAATTTTCTGTTCCATCATGCGAAATAAATTGGCTGCATATCTCAGTGAACGTGAAACAGCAGGAGAATTGCATTTGAATCAGAAGCGTAAACTCTTTTTCGGCGATCTTGGTGGGGTGGCCAGGTATTTAAAAACTCTTCCCGGAGTTCTGATATAAGTTTGGCGTTTCCTGTCGCTTATGTTAAACGTCGAACTAATAAAAATAACGACTTTAAAAAAACTTGTGCTGTATAACGGTTACATTCGCGTTGGTTAGATTGTATCTTTATATTTTTTTTTTAATATAAAAAATATATGTCTACAGTCTTTCAATAAATCTCGATTAGACTTAACAGTAAAATAGTTGAAAAGTAATGCAAAAAAAAAAAAAGATGAAATCTAAGGATGTGTATACTATTTCTGTTGATAAATTCCATTAAAAAAATTTTTATATAAAAATAACCCTCAAAAATACTATTTCATTAGTACTTGGACATATGAGGTTCATGTGCAAGATCGTGTGAGACCTTTTTTTTTTTTTTTTTTTTTTTTTTCTCTCCTCCTGTTGATTTTGATATCTTAAAAGTTGAGAAAATATAAACAAAACACTATTACAACAACAACAAAAACTCCCTTAAAATACAAAATTCATTTTTTTTCGGGGTAGCAGTCTTTCAATAAATTTAGATTAGACTTAACAGTAAAATAGTTGAAAAGTACTGAAAAGGACAAAAATAAATAAAAGGTGAAATCCAAGTATGTGTATACTATTTCTGTTGATAAATTCCATTACAATTTTTTTTTAATATATCATTTCGTACTTGGGCATGTACTTTCATGTGCAAGATCGAGTGAGACTTTTTTTTGCCCTGTTGGTCATTTCGATATCTTAAAGGTTGAGAAAATATAAACAAAACACTATTACAACAACAACAAAACTCCTTTATAATACAAAATTCATTTTTTTCCGGGTAGCAGTCTTTCAATAAATTTAGATTAGACTTAACAGTAAAATAGTTGAAAAGTACTGGAAAAGGACAAAAATAAATAAATAAATAAATAAAAGGTGAAATCCAAGTATGTGTATACTATTTCTGTTGATAAATTCCATTACAATTTTTTTTTTTTTAATATATCATTTCGTACTTGGGCATGTACTTTCATGTGCAAGATCGAGTGAGACTTTTTTTCCCCTGTTGATCATTTCGATATCTTAAAGGTTGAGAAAATATAAATAAAACTATTACAACAACAACAAAATACCTTGAAATACAAAATTCATTTTCTTCAATGATAGCAGACCTTCAATAAATTTCAATTAAACTCATCAGTAAAATAGCTGAAAAGAATTGTAATATAACATTGAAAAGGACAAAAAAAGGGAAATTCAAGGATGTATATACTATTTCTGTTGATAAATTCCGTTAAAAGTTGATGAGTCACGAAATTTAATTGAAATTTATTGATACTCGTTAATCATACTGACATGAATAAATTTCAAACTTCCTTGCATTTAATTTAATTTGGAGTATCAAAAAAAAAAAAAAATAAATAAATACTTGAGTTACTTTATAACACAAGACATGAACTCTGATATATGTGTTTTTTGTAAGATAGAGAAATGAATAAGGCCCATCTACTTGTTACTCAGGACTGGACTTACAACAGAATGGTGATTTGTGTACTCTATACTAGAGGGCTAGAAAAAACGTGTCTTGATCACATGGACTTTTATTAGGGTGCTTCTAGCTTTTTAAATTTTTATCCTTAGAACATTTAACTTGTTTTTAATTGTTTTTGCTATTTGCATTTTGGTATTTTTGTTAAGAATGTATGATCTTTTTCCGTTTGTAATTTTGATTTCTTTATGTGTACTTTTTGTTTCTACGGTAAGTGGCCAAATGTGTATGGATTGAGTTCCAATAAAGCCATAGATAACAACAACAGATGACTTTTATTTTTGCAATTATGAGGAATTTTTCTTTAAGCATTCAAGGTCGTAATCTTAAATACGATATTCTGACCACTTTTTTGGAAGGGTTTTTCCTTTTAAAAATCTGTAATGGTGATTATTTAAATGCTGTTTGTCTTTGTGTATATGTGGCAACTCTTTAAGAACTTTTTTTTTTAATTGCTGGAGAAAAAAATATATATATATAATTTGTGCTCTAATAATTTTTCTTTCTTTTCTCAAATAAAAGGTGTTTTTCATCTCCATATGCTTATTTAATTCTACATTCTGTAAAATTCTGTTAATTGCAATCCCTTAACGATCACAATTAAATTGTGTGACGTTTTTGGATAGATATGTTTTGATGAAGCTATGCATAACTATTTTATCAGTCACAGCATCACAATATCTGCTATTGCCTAAAGTTTAGAAATTCATTCAAGCAAATTCTGTTGCAATATATCGAAAAAGTAATCAAAACATTTTTTTAGTGTTGCTAATTATTTGGACAGGTATTTGAAATAATTTTTGATTATTCTGAGAAATTACATTCTTATGCAGAAATATTTCTAATTTATTGTTTACAACCAGCATCGACAATGTAATTACAGTTGATATATTATGAACAAAATATAGCATTAATAAAAAAAAATGTTATAACCTAGTTTATAATAAAATGCTATTAAAATCAGAAAAATTTTATCAGCACATGCGCGTATCTCTTCTGAAATCAAAAAGAAAGATCGCCCATTTAGATTTTCTCAATTCTTCAAGTTTCTGATATTAATTAAAATCTAAAAAGTAGCTAATTAGTATTTTAATTTGATTTTCTCATGCAAGCACGTCGAATATTTCACTTTCGCCTGCTAGATGAAAATTGATTAATCATGATTAAAAAAATTTTTTTTTCCTTTTATCAACCGATATGTTTGTTTATTTTTTCCCGTTTTAAAGTATCAACATTTAGCTTTCGAATATGAATTTAAAAGAAAAATACAATCTTAATGTTAAATATTTCTTAGAATTTCATTATAATTATTTTTTAAATATCCAAAAAAATAATTCTGTGAAGGTTGCTTTTTTTGAATGAATCTTTTTTTGTGCAGAACAATTTTCACTTTGTAAACTACAACAGCAGTGAAACTTAAATTTTGTCAATCTTTTACCATCTATATATATTTTAAACGATCAGCCTTTTAGAAAAAGACTACTTTCGGGTTACTTTTCGTTAAAAAAAAAATTGTTTTACTCTTCCATTTGTTATTATTATAGTCTATAAATCATATATATATTTTTATTTAACTTCATAAATGAAGTCGTTATTTCTATTTTTTTTCTTGTCCCCAAAGTCCTTGAATTTGCCTTCTTTTGCATACCGAATAATTTTGGTGAGAACAAACCGTAAGAAATAATTTATTAAAAAAAATACGTCACATATAGTTGAAGGTTAATTATCTTAACTAAAGGAGGAAGTTAAAACTAGTGTTTATTATCCCTTTCCCAAGATTAAAGTTTTACGTTATAGAATTAAAGCAAATTTTAAATTTTAATCTGATTATTTGGATGTTATCTGTTTTACTATTTTCAGTTATTTCGAAAACGGCCTTTTTTTTTTTTTTTTTTTTTAATGATAAAAACACTTAATTAGCATAGTTTTGCATCTTTCTTTTGCAACTTTTTTTTTTTTCTTTATTCTTTTGTACATTCTCTATTGTAGTTATTTTAAATAGTGATAAAGGAAGGAATAAAATAAAAAGTTAATTTTAAAATGACTATACTGCTAAATTTTAAATGTGATCTGCATATTTGTATATTGAACTGAACAGCATTTAACGTCAAAAGTTAGCGTTATTGTAATATGTGTTTTTAGTATACGTTTCTAATAATGAATATTTAATAATTTCTTCTTTAAAAGAATATATATGTATTTCTTTATTTTATTTAAAATATATTAATTTATTCTAAATATAACAATTCTTTAAAGAACAATATTTTGTTTGAGTCTGTAATAAATTTAGGATAAGCGAGAAGCAGTTGTTTGTTTACGAATTTTCGTAATCGGAACGAACGGAAATCATTTGGTTTGTTAAAGGTTAGTGGCAACGCCTTTCCGTCTTTATGATTGTTTAGAAACAATGACTATTGTTTAGACAAAATGTAAGCAGGCACGTTCTTAAGCATTTCAAACATTAGAGGGAATATAATTTTTATTGGCAGTAAAATTTTTCATATTTATTTCATCTCGATTTTTATTAATATATTATATTTGGAAAGCTTTCATGATTTTGATTCTCAAATTTTAAATAGGTCTTTTAAAAGGCATTTAAATTAATTTTGATTTTCAACTTGAATGAATATTAAATTTTTCTTCATCATACAATAACGAATATATTAGCTTCTGCGTGGTTTATTGAAGTTAATAGTTGTTTTTGTTTAATGTTAGAGTTTTAGGTCTTAGTAACGCTAGAGCTAAATTATTTTTTCTCATTAAAAATTTGTTTATTTAACCGAGTGCACTAAATTAGCTGATTTAACATCAAGAATTAACATCATTGCATAAAACTTCTAGTTTCATTTTAAAAACAGAGCACGTCAGTGAAAATACGATACAATCCAATGGAAATTAATCACTGTTTATTGATGTGACCGATTAACGTAACGAAATCGCTATACATTGAAAAATGATGCGCCTTAAATAGGCCAGTAAATTAGCAATTAACGAAAACCGTTCTCTTCCTTGCTGACGGCCAAATAGCGAATTACGAAGTTCACCAAAATGAAAGTACCGTTCACCATCATCTTGCTACAAGAGATTTAGCGTACGTGAATGAATACTCATTTTTTATTACGTTTCCATTGATAGGTGGGGTCTTTTTAATGACCACTGGCAGTAAACGAATTTCTCTTTACATCCTATTCAAATTGGGACGCCCGTGCTGTGCAGCAAGTGTGTCAGAAATCGGGAAACCTTACTACAAGCTTACAGGTACAGCAGCAGGCAGCAGAGACCGTCAAAATAGGCCAATTGAATTCATGCATCACTGCAGGTGTGTTACGTGGCTCCCCCCTCTGTCCCCCTCCTTCTCCCATCGCCTCGCATCTGTGGCCTTGGAAAACTCAGACTGGTTCTCTCTTATACATGCGCCCTCCCTTTACTTACCATCGTTGTGTTGTAGTACGTGCGTTCTATGGGCTTTAGAAAATCATTTGGCTACCCTATCATGGCCCTCACATCCTGCCATGCAAGAAATTAGAGGATGAATGATAATAAGAAGTGATTGTGATTCTTTATTTTCTTTCTTTTTTTTTTGGGCCTGTCCAAAAAAAAAAAAATAACACTTGATTGCATGAGCATAACAGTGTGCTGTTTTATTCCTTCCTGCCTGTCTACTTCACCTTCACCACTTCCACAACAACCTGCGATTCTTATCTCATGGTAAAGATGCAGTTACTCCTTTATCGTTCTCAGTATTTTTATCCGAGTGGTATTTTTACATGCTTCAGGAAGCATGTTTAATGTGGTGTATTAGCAAAAGGTCATCTGTGTTTCATCCATTAGTTTTTGCCAGACTTACATATAATTTGCATTAATGTCATAATATTATGTAGGTGAGTTTGTATGACAACTTTGCAAAAATAATAATAATAATTATCTAAATAAAAGAAATACAGAAATATAAAATTATGTCAGTTTTACTACATTTATGCTATTTTATTTGTTAATGCTATGATAGTAATTTTATCATTTTAGAAACTCTTCTATTCATTATGATAAAAAAGTATTATTCAAATAAAAATTTCTGTTTTAAAATTTAAGAATTTGTATTTTCAAAGACTTATGCAGAACAATTTTTTTTTAACATTCATTCATATCTATTCAAAAATGAATTTGTTATTTACCTTTATATTGGCAAGTATATATGTATTATATAATATAACAACATTATTATTATTATTATTACTTATATTTTTTTATTAAATATGAAAGTAATTATTCTATGTATAATCATAAGGAAAAAAAAATTTTTAAATTATTTTCTATGAAATCTTTGAATTTATATTTTTGAATAAAAGTTTGAGAGTTTCAATATATTTCATTTTGTGTTTCTAGACATCTGATCCACAACAAAAAATGAAAAAAAGAAAATGATTTTTAAAAGAAGTGAGTATTCTTCACATTATTTGTAATACAGTTGATGTTTTTGTATAATGAATATTATATTAAAATTTCTTTCCTTGCTATTTTAAATATTTACAATAGGATAGATTTATCATTTCTAAAGGAATTTGCTTGAATTGAACTTGCCTGCATTTTAGTTTGATATAAAATGTTTGAATATTTTCTGATATTAAAATTGAGAGATGTGTATTTTTAAAAGAACATTTTTTTTTTTTTCACCTTTCTATAGAAAAAAAATTACAGAAATTTATTTTAATTACATTCTAGTTTGAAGATGCAATAAAAAAAAGAAGAATTTCAAATTAGTTCTTGTTTTTAATTGATATTTATTTATTTTTACCTATTTGTTCAGATATACCAGAATTTCTTTGTAAGTTTCTATTAAGGCAAGTATAATAAAAACTAATTTGTTTAAATCTTTCTGAATAATACAGCGAAGATTAGTCTTAGAAATCAAACATTATTTGTTTCATTTTTAATGCAGTATTTGTGCCACACTTTATACAGTTATCAATTTTATACATTTTCAAATGTGTTGATTCAATTTTTTTTTTTTTTTATGATCTCTTTATAACATAGTGTAACTTTAATGTTCATCAAACATGATTTATGTGCAATTTGGTATCTCTTTTATCACTGAAACATTGCTAAATGTTTTTGCAACAAGGCTTGATACACAAAAAGAAATAATAGTTGTCATTGGTGGTATTAAAACTATAATTTATTATATGCCTTTATGGGGCATTCAATATTGTTGACTTAACTTTCTTTGAAACAATATTGTATCACAAACTGTTATATGTAGCAATAGATGTCAATGTTAAAAGATATATTCATAACCTTTTGGTCTCTAAATTATTGTTGAAAAATAATAAAGTACATTTTTCTATTAACCTCTAAAATGAATAAAATTAATTTCTATCTAAAACTTATATTGTAAGAACATTATATCCGAATGTATTACTTTGTATTTATAAAGATGTAATTTGTAGAATTATATAATTATGATGGTATAATATAATTATGATAGAATGATATAAGTTGTCATTTTGAATATGTTTAAATTGTGGTTGTGTGTGTGTCATGAAAGGTGAAAGGAATTTTAGATTATTTACTAAAATTAGAAGTGTTTTTAGAAATGTAACACCAGTTTTGTGTGAAAAGTATTATTTGTGCATGCTTATATTAAAATTTATTTTACTTCATCTTTTTCTAATAATATTTTTTTATTGTTAAATATTTGTATGTATAAATAACATTATGAAACTTATATCCATACATTTTAATTTTTTTAGAAATTTACAATTGGTAATACTGTTTCATTAAATTGACTGAATAAGTTGTTTAATAACTTTTTTTCTTTATTTATTTCTTCATTAAAGTTCTAAAATTTAATTTATAATTATGTTTATTTAAATTGCCTTGTATAATAAGTATTTAGTAGTTAATGGTAAATAGGTATTTGAAATGTTTTTACCTTCAGGCAACTATAACAAAGCATAATCTATTCATTCATCTATTACAGTATAAAATATTTTCTTTTTTTTTTGTGTAAAAAGTATTGGTATAGATCAGTTCTTTTAATAATTCTGAAATTTAATTTTAAGAAGCATAGTGTGGAAAAAAAATTTACAAACTTACAATAACATTGTAAATATTGAATTTTGAAAAATTCTAAAAGACAACAAAATTTCATACATTATATTTTAATATTAATTTTATTTTTAGAAATGCTTTATTACTTATCCTTATGATTAAAAAAAATTATTTATTTATTTCAACTATTATTTTCATTACCCTTTTAGTGATGTATATTAAATATTAGTTTTCCCATATGATTCTATTATTATATTGTGTATTTTTATTTATCTATTATGTATTCCATGGTACGGTTTGTATGTATCCACATGCTGTATTTATGGTTTTTAATTTACATAATATTATTCATGACTTAAAAAAAATTATGCATAATTTAATTATATTTCTCTAGATGCTAAGCAATCCTGGGCCCTATCCTCTCATTGCTTTGCCTTCTGGTGGTGGATATTGGATTGATGGCATTCATCATAATTATCCAACTGATTGCCTAGGGAATCCTATATTACCTAATTATGATTTTGTTCCCAAAATTGAAAGAGATGAAAGTGCTCAATTGTACAGGAAATTCTTCTATGGAAAGGTAAATAAATTCTTGTAATGTCTATATTTATCTATAAAATTTATTTCGTTTTTTAATCTTGATTATTTAATGCATAATTTCTTTACAATCTACATATTTTTACACTAATTTCTATGAATTTATACTGTCAGGAATAAAACAGTTTTTAAAGTACCATTTTTCATAGTTAAAATAATTTATTACTAACTACAAAAAAAAAATTACTAATACTTCAAATGTGTGACTTTTGATATTTTCTAATTTTAATTTTTTTTAATTACAACCTATTTCATTTATGAATACTTAATTAATACATTTGTTTGGCTTTAATTATAGCAAGGAAAAGCATGCTTGATTAAATGATACAATTAAAAGAGTATTAAAAATATCTTTTTGTCTCTAGAATAATTTTTTTAATATTATTTATTTTGCCCTAGTTTGCATCGTTTAAATGCGTCTATTCTTTTGTATCATACCCTTATTCTTTAAAAAAATTCAGATTAATTAAGTTAAAGTATAAATTGTGTTTATTACTTTATTAAAAATTAAATATTGTGGCTTTATATTGCGACAGTTATCGTGCAAATGAAGTAAATTTGTTATGTTTTAACTAAATCCCAATATTGTTAGGTTAATTATCAAAGTTTTTATAGCAATATGTTATTTTCTTAATATTATATGGTAATATAAAATCAAATATTCAAAATGGAAGAAAAAAAAAAAAATGTGTGATGTGAACAAAATTGCTTTTATCTCGAAAGTTAAAATAAAACTAGGTAAGAAAAAAATAAATGCTCTATGTTCTTAGAAGTTAAAAATTGTATTGGTCTAGACCAGGGAGGCCAACCCTTGGCCCCCTTAAGCATTTTCTGGCCCGTAAGATTTATCACTTTTACAAAATATATTTATTTTATAATGGCCAAAGTAGTGGAAACTAATGTTTTAAAAAAATACATTATTTGTGCATCCATATATTTAAAAATTAACTGTCTAAATTATGAGAAAAAAATTAACTTTTATTTTAAAATAATATTCTTGAGCCAACAAATATTGCACTAGTAAAATAAATATATTTTAATGATCTCATTTTTTTAATGTCATTTATAATTATATATTTTTTATATTTCATTTTTAGTGTTATATATTTCTTTACAGTGTGCGTTAAGTATCATTATTATTATATTATTATTATTTACATGTAAGAATAATAGTTAACACAATAGTAACAACTGATTATGTTTCAATTTTTCACTCCAAAAAATATCTATAGTGGGTCTAAATCTAATATAAGGATATATAATTTTACCTGCAGTCCGCGTAGTTATTATGCATTTCCAAAGTTACCTGCAAGATTATTTGGGTTGGTCACCCTGATCTAGACAATATAATAATAGATACTTCTATTATTAACTTGAAAACATTGTGAAATAAAAATTTGTTTTATATTATTTAAGTATCATATATTGATTTAATTAACTGTAATTTTTAGGAACATTTCAATTTTATTGCCCTTGATGAAACTTGGGGTCCTCTGGTCATGTCGCTCAAAGTAGATGTTGTTTCTAGTCAAGAACAGTTAAGAGTTCTTATCAGGTGAGAGTTATTATTAGTTTGAGAGTTCATATTTAAGATAGTTATGAGAGTTCATATTTAAGGTAGTTATGAGAGTTCATATAACTTTTACTTCTAATATTCACATTGTTTTATTTGAACATATGTACATATACATTATATGTAATGCACACTTATGTTTCTAATTTTCTTACAATTTTTCTATCGTCTGATAAGATAATAGAGTTATTCAATTTTAATAAATCAAGGGGAAAATCCATAAATAGTTTTCTTAAGTATTCCAATGTAAATTACTATTCCTTGTTTTAAAATCATACAATGATTGTGTTTATTTCCAGTTGTATTATTGACTGTTATTTTTAGTTATTAAATATTATTAGTTATTGACTTTTTATAAATGCATTTTCTTGAATATTTTATGTTACTCTTATTATTCTATATGTATAATATTTTCAATTAATATATTCTAAATTTTGGATTATATTAATTATCCGAAGCATATTTACCTACTGTTTTTTGTATTTTTTAAAGTTTAGTATTCACTAACAAAAATTCAAACATTGAACTACAGATTCTTGAAATTTGAAAATTGGCTACCTTTATATGAAATAATCTGCTAATTTGTATGAAACAATTTTTAAAAAGTGTTCAACTTTTTTTTTTTTATTTGTTCCAGAACCAAAGAAGGACTTTTACAAGATGTTTTTCATGTTAATCATGCTTCTACTAGCTCTCTAAATCCTATACAGATATTGAAGGTAAATTTTATAAACAATACATTGAGAATGCTTTTAGTTATAAGTTTAATTTTTCTTAGTATTAATGTGCTATTATTTTTTAGCTTATGTGTGAAGACATTATCACTGAAAAATTTACTCCGGTTTTGTTTCCTCGAGTAAGATTCATATTTAATTTGTTTTTAAAATATATTTGCTTTTGCTATTACTTAATGTGATATATACATATATATATATATATATTTCACATTTATATTGCACATATATGTATTTGGACTATTTTTTATTTTATTCATCAAATGCTTTAACTTATTAAATAATGTGTGTTTCTTTTTTAGGCTTCTGAAATGCTGTTGGCATATGATGAACATGTCCTAGTCAAAACATTTAAATTTGGTATAATTTATCAAAAATTTGGCCAAGTGAGTATACTTAAATTATTTAATTATCTTATTTTTAATTAATGCATGAATAGTTTTTACATTATAAAATAATTGTATTGTACATCATCTGAGGTATAATTTTTGTAATATCTCAACGAAAATCTGATGCTTAAATTATTAATTATCTTATTTTTAATTAATGCATGAATAATTTTACATTATAAAATAATTGTATTGTACATCATCTGAGGTATAATTTTTGTAATATCTCAATGAATATCTGATGCTTAAATTCACCCTGCTTTATTTTAAATTAAAATACGATTTTTCTGTTACTCAAATAAAATAAAAAAAATTTTAAAGTTTTTATTTTTTCATTTATTGAAATTAATATTAAGTATACAATAATGTCTGTGAAGATAGGGGAGGAAATAGGTTTATCAATATGTTATATATTATATTTAATATTATTATATATTTATAAAATGTTTATTTCTCTATAACTTAAAATTTTAAATAAAATAAAATGTTATTATTATTGTTAAATATTACTCCAATAAAAAGTTTACTTTGCTTGTTCATACTTATTATAATTATTTTGCAGACAACGGAAGAAGAACTGTTTGGCAATCGTACTCATAGTCCTGCTATGGAAGAATTTCTTGATTTACTAGGAAATCGAATAAAATTAAAAGATTTTAAAGGGTATATTTTTTTTTTTTTTTTTTACAATTTTGTATATATATCAAGAAAATATGTTTAGAATAATAGTGTGAAATTTTATTTTCTGTGAAATATTCAAGTTATGAAAAACTGTATATGTTAATGTGATATTTAGTTAAGAAATATATTTCTTTATTCATAAAATATTTAAGTTTATTTATTTATTAAGGGTTGTTTTATGCAGATAAATAATACATGAAATACTAATAACAGTGCATGAAATTCAGTATATATCTTATAGTAGAAAATTATTAATTAAATGTGATAAAAGTTAAGAAAAATATCCTAAATTTAATAAAATAAAGTATTAGAATATTTTTTAATTTCAAAGTTCTTCATCACAATGACTTGGCTTGTTTTCAAAGTTTAAGTATCTTTGAATGGTTATTTACAAAAGATAAATCAATTATGTTTATTTTAAAACTTATATATATTAAATATACTTATTTTATTCTAAAATAAAGTTAAAAAGAATTTCTATTAACTAATATACTTGCATATATTAATGCATTATTATTTTTGAATATTTTTTAAAAATACTATTTATTCTGTCTTATAGGTTTCGTGGTGGTCTCGATGCTCATTATGGTCAAACAGGTGATGATTCTGTTTATACTCAGTACAAGGATTGTGAAGTAATGTTCCATGTGTCTACATTATTACCATATACTGAAGGAGATTCTCAACAGGTTTGTCTTTAAAACTGATTTTAAATAAAGATAAATATTAACAAATAATTTTTTATGCAATTTCTATTTAATTTATTGTTGTGTATACATGTATATTTTAATTATGTTATTTTTATTTAATTTGTATGCAATTTATATTTAAATAAATTTTCAATACAGAATTATAAAAGACTTTATAATCAAACATGTGGGAAGAAAATGAAAATATATGGAATTTTTTTAAAAGATAATACTTGTTTTGTGAAAACCAAAATAATTTTAATTGTAATAAGTGAATCTGTAACACCAGATACTTTTTAATAAGCCGAGATATTTGCTTTACAATTTATGCTTGTTAAGAAGTATAATTGAAATCATAGTGTTTTATTGTGCATTGTGCATGTTATTGTCAGAAAAAAATGATATAGCTATTTTGCAAGCATATCATTTAATACATAGACATCATATGTTCATTTCAAATTTGCCTTTTGATAAGGTTTTGTTTAATATTCGAAATAAATTAAACAAATAATAAAACACAAGGAATATAAATAGAATTATATATAAAAAATTAAGCTACTTATTACCATTATTATTTTGAAAGCTTATGAACAATATTTCTAAACAACTATTTTATAAAAATGTTGAGTTAAATTGCTTAATGTTACTTTAATGAAATGATCACTACAAAAAAATTAAAAATAAATCAATCCTTTTTCAGCTACAACGGAAACGTCACATAGGAAATGATATTGTAGCAATAATTTTCCAAGATTCAAATACTCCTTTCCTTCCTTCTATGATCGCCTCTCATTTTTTACATTCATATATTGTTGTTCAAGCTGTAGATCCTCTTACTCCAAATGTTACGTAAGTATTGATGTACATTTTTGAATCTGCAACAATGATTGCTGTTATTTAATTGCATATTTTTTAAAAAAAATTATTAATATAATTTTATAATCTACAATATTTTGCATATTATTCAATAATATATTTTAAATTCACATATTAATATTAAAGATTTGTATATATGATAAGATCTCGTGCTAAATGAAACAGTATCACACATATCATCTTAAAATAATAGTAATAAGTGAAACAGAACAGAGAATATGAAAATTGATCAAGTTTTTGTAACTTATATTGCTAAATACTTTATTACATTAATTATAAACATGGCTTACTTGAAAAGTATCCATAAAAATGAAAAAAAAGTTTTTTGCTTTTTGCTATTTATGATGAGTAAGATTTTTCCTTTTCCTGCTTTGTTTCAGCTAGTTGTCGATAGAAATGTATCAGTATAGTGAATTTGATTTTATGCATAAATGTTTAGAAGAAAAATGACAGGAAAAAGTAGGAATATATGTATGAAAATTTAAATAATTAATGTTATTTAGTTAATTACATCTTTATATTGTTCAAAATTGATTCTTTATTTAAAAAAAAAAAAAAGTCATTTTTATTCAGTTTCATTAAGTATTCTCTGATAAAGTTCTGAATTTTCTCCCACAGGTACAAAGTATCTGTTACTGCTCGAGATGGAGTTCCAGTGTTCGGTCCTGCTTTGCCTAATCCTACAGTTTTCAGAAAAAATGAAGAATTCAGAGAATTTCTACTCACAAAATTAATAAATGCTGAAATAGCTTGTTATAAAGCTGAAAAATTTTCTAAATTGGAAGTAAGTGATTAAAAAAACTTGTTTATGTAGAATTACCCAATATTTTAATTATTGATATTTTACTAATTATCATACCAACATACTTAAAAATTAGATTAACTGCAGTAAATTACACATTCATTCATACATACTAATCTTAGTCATACAATTTACTGGATAAGAAAATTAAATAAATATTAAAAAGTTTCTTTAAATATTCAAACACATTTTTAAATTATCCATTTGCTTCAATAAAAATAAATTTGTTGATTATTTCCTATATATTTTGAATTAATATTCGTTGAAAGACTTTTTTTTTTTTTTTTTTGCTTTAAAATGTTTTGTACTTTTCATACATAATATAATGTGGTAACTTGTAATGTTTTACCTTTAAAATATTATTCCATTAACTATTTAAAAGGTAAATCGTTGTTGCTTTGTGATATTAAAAGTTGATGTTTTATAACTTTGTTTTACTTCATTTTATTTTATCTAAATGTTTTGAATTTTAATTTAGAACATGAAAATTAAAAAATAAGAAATTGATGTTCAATGTTACATTTATATATATATATATATACATATACATATAATAATACACCACTTTTTATTCCTGCATGAACAATACTGCAAACTATACAATTTTAATTACAGTACTTGCATTATGAAACAAGAATTAATACAAAAACAATACCAAGCCCAAAAGTATAAGCCAAAAATCATAGATTTTTTTTTTTTCTAAACCATATTTATGATTAAGGCTTAAATCTTGTTTTTATAACAACAAGAATTTTGAAGTATTATGCATTAATAATAATTATTTTTTGTTTCATCATTATAATAACCATTAAATTGTTTTAATGAAATCAAAGTTTATATTTTTAGTTTAATGAGACCCCCCTTTTTTTTAGTATTTGCAATTAAATAAATACAAATTTCTGGATTAATTCTAAAACTCTATGTAAATGTAACACCAAATACAAGTAAAAAATATCAATTAAGATGATTACCTGTAACTGTTTTAATGCATATTTTGATTGAATATTTTTATTTTCTGCAATTATTCTTGGTATTATCTAATGATAAAAACTTTTAATATCAAATCAAGTTTATTTTTTATGAAGTAACTATAAAGAAAAATCTATATTGCATAGTCATTAATTTTTTTAGAAACGCACCAGAATATCTCTTCTTCAGTCATTGTATGATGAACTAAGAATAAAAACTCAAGAATTTTGTGGTATAGTTGGTGACAGTGGAAAGACAGAAATTAATGGAAATAGTAATCGTTTTCTGGACTCTGTTCGTAAGGCTATCACTAGTCGGGTGCGAAGTCATTCTGTTGAAACAAATTTAGCGAACTCTGTGATGAATAAACGTTCCTCCTCAAGTACATCTAACAGCAGTTTATCATCAATAGTTGCTGGGGAAGTCTCACAAAATGTAAGTACAATGTGTTTTGAAATATTGCGTATCCTTCCAA
Source organism: Caerostris extrusa (assembly GCA_021605095.1). Lineage (NCBI taxonomy): Eukaryota > Metazoa > Arthropoda > Arachnida > Araneae > Araneidae > Caerostris > Caerostris extrusa. The sequence continues at coordinate 139,595 of BPLR01015845.1, forward strand.
TTTAATCCGAGAGCTTTCAAATTTTTAATAGTATTTCCATTTTCTGTTCCTTAAAATCACACGAATGTACTTTCTGAATCAAGAGAAAATTTATTACAATTTTAATTTAAATATCAAACATAAATTGTTTTACAGGCATATAAGAATTGCATATTATTCTTTAATAAATTCTTTAATTTTTTTATTGGAAAAAATATTTGTAATTCTTATTTAAAGTACTAAGTATTTTTCATTAAATATGCTTAATTTTCTCTTCTTTCCTTTTTCTCCAATTTTCCTATGATTTCTTATTTTCTGAATTAAATATAATACAATAACTACTCACATTCAACTTCAAATTTTTGAATTATTGAAGAATTTTAACTATTCTGGATTCTCTGAAATCAGAAATATGGATTGAAATCAAATTAATTTTTATGCTTTAACAGAAAATTTTACTCTTCTTCCCAATCTTTTAAAAAAAAGAGAGAGAGAGAAAAAATCAATTACTTAATTGACCTATAATTTTCTGAAGGATTAATTTATTTCCTGAATGGTGTTTTATTCATCATATAAAAATTTTTTTTTAAAACTAATTTTTTTGTAAAATTATTGATTATTTATACATGTTAACATTATTTTCTTCCTACATGTTATGCATTTAATGAACCTTGTAATTTCTTTTTGAAGGTTCCCAAAGTACCTAAAGAAACGCTACTCAAAATTTCTTCACCGAACTCTGTGAGGAGGTAGATTTAATTATTATCAATATTTTCCAAATTGCTATTATTAAGATAAGATTCTCAATTTTATATGATCTATTTTCTGTATTTATAAATTTATCTTGTTGTATTATTATTTTAATTATTTATTATAAAATAACAACATTGCGAATTCAAACTACTCCTGGAACATATATAATTTTCAATAATATGTATACAAAAACAGTGTCAAATCTTTGCAATTAAAAATATGAAAGTCAATGAACTTCCATTGGAAAACGTATTTAAAGCTAGATGTTTTTCAAAGATATATAAAGGTAAAAATATTCACAATATGTGGGAAAAATCATTTTAAATTATAAAATTGTAAAAGCTTGCATTTTGTTACTAGCTGCATGTATTGCTTCATAACTTGTTCTTTTCATATGATACTCATCCAATACATATAAAAAGAATAATAAATTTGGATAATATTAAGCTGTTAAAATGCTGATTTGTGAGAAAATAGTAACTAATGTTTTTGTAATTAGATAAATATATGTAATATGATGTAATATCTGTTACTTATGATGAAAAAAATAATTTAATTTTCTCTGCCAGTGAAAAATTTAAAATGCATTTAAATTATTATAACTTTTAAAACTCAGTGAATATCAATAATATTAAGTTATGTTTTTATTATGTTATATTTTTACATTTAATAAGTTTTCTTTTAAATGGTTTCTATTTAAATGCTTTTTAATGTCATTTAATTAAATTTTAAGGATTCTTGTCAATTTTTGCATTTGTGAATTCAATTTCGTCATTAAATAGATAAATATTTTTAAAGAAATGCTTAATTAGTTTAATTTGCTTATGTTACTGATATCAATATATGAGTGAATTTATAAATTTTTTCTTCAATATTGAAAGCAATTAATTGAGTTTTTTACAATATATTTGTGATATAAAATTATTTAATTTAAGTTATTTTAAAATTTTATTCTGATATGATCTTTATTATGCAGTAAAAAAAAAAAAAAAGAAATTAAAACTTCAATGTTTATCACAATTATAGTTTTTTTTTTTTATGTTTTATTAATCTTCATTTGAGGTTAATTATATTCAATGTTTTAGCAGAGAATTTCGAAATAGGAGTTTGGATTCTCTAAACTCGGGTGGAACACCTCTTTGGGTGAGAACCAACAGCAGTCCTGGAACACCAATATCCAGTCCTGACACACCTCCACCTCCTCATTTCAAACCAAGACCCTCCGAGTCTGATTCTTCCAGTGTTAATAGTCTGGAATTGGAACACATTCATAATGGGAGCACAGACTTAACAAATGACTCTACATTCAGTACAAGTGGTGAAATTAGCTCGACAAATTGTTCACAATGCACAGAGAATGAAGGTAAATAAATATTTAAACATGCCTTTTTCTTTCCTTTTCAAAAACATATTTTAAATAAAAATTGCTTGTAAAGAAAAAGAATTATTGCCATATTTAATATATTTGTAATCTTATAACATTAGAGATTCATTTATTTATGATTTGAAAATAAATATTTCATTTCATTTACAATAAGTTGTAGAAACTTGGATAATTTACTGTATGAATATTAAAGATTTTGTTTTTTTTTTATAGCTATCATTAAGCAATATGAGATTTTGAAGCAAGAACTTAACAAATTAAAAAGTGACAAGTTAGATTTATTGAAACATAATCTGGTGAGTTTATTAGTACTTTTTAAATATATTTATATTTATTTGTGCTTTGCAAATTGGTAAAGTTGGAGAGCCTTTTTCAGTTAATTTTAATTGTGGAAACAAAAGTTGTTAATTTGCTTTATAAATAATTAATAATTCTTTAAACATTTAGCTGTTCTCTTTTGTATTAAAAAAAAAAAAAAAAAAAGTGTCACCATTTTCCAGTTTAGTTAGACAATTATGAGTCCCCATTGCTGAGCTTGATAATTAATTATCTGCTGTTAATCATACATGATTGTAATATGCTTTCAATTTAAAATAATTAGTTTATCATTTATTTCTGGTTATAAGCTGATCCATATACAAAAGTAAGTTTTATCTTCAAAAATTTATCTTAGTTCAAAACTTGTATTTAAGCAGAATTGAAAAAAATTCCTATAGTGTTCATTATTTATATCATTATATTATTATTTCTGGTGTACATTTTGTTACTTTTCTGTTAGCCATGTGCAAATTTTACCAATATAAATTTTTTGTTTGTTTTGGAGATAAATAAGCAATACAAATAATTAATTTCGAAAATAAAATACATATAAATATAAGGTATCTCATTCTGGTTTACAGGCTATGATATTTTAAATGGCAACTCTGTATGTGTGACAATTTTGATTTATTTTTAGTGTAGTAAGTTGTGAGCAATAGAACCTGCAAAATAAATAAATAAATATCACTAAATAAATAAAAACTAGAAAAATGCAAATAAATACTCATTATTTCGATAAATCACAGTAACTTATTCTAAAGAAGCCTTAAAAATGTCTTGCTCTCAGATAATATAATCTTGTGTAATGAACATCAGTTTAAATGCAGGCTGTATGATAAATTCTTGCAAAATTCATAATAAAAAAAAAAGTAATACTTGCAAAAAATTTTGATTTGCTTGAAAATTATTTAATGATTACTGATTTTCTTTTTTTTGTTTTCCCTTATTTGTGGAGCTCTAAATAAAATTGTTGTGAAAAATAATTTACCATTATTAAGTAATTAAATGATTTAAATATTTTATTCCAATAACTTGTTCTAAATTGAATAATAATATATCCAAAATGTTTTTTTAACGTAGAGTAAGAATTGATTTTAACAATTATACATGGAAGTATAAACTAGTTTTTATTTTAATAGGCTTGCCAGAGAGAAATAAAGAAATTAAAGGAAAAGGAAGTGAAACTGACAACAGACTTGTCTCTAGCTAGCGAGAGATGACTTACCTTCATGTTCAATTGGCTGAAATGAGCACTACAGATAGATACACTACCATATAATGTACTATATGATCATCCTTTTCAAAGTATTTTTGTGATATTAATATTTTAAATATGCTATAAGATCCCTACATCTTTATCAAAGCAACATTTCTGGTGATTTCAGAATGTCAATTTATCATTGTGTTTTATGAAAAAAAAAAAATGTCAGTTATTGTTGATTATTTTCAAATTTAATTGTAAAATGAGAAAAAAATAAGTTCCAAACTTTCCTCACTTTAAAAAAAATCTAAATTTATTAAATCAAAATTAAATTTTAAGTTGAAAAATCAAGTTTAAAATTTTGTTTCTTAAAAAGAATATTTAAATTTCTTCTGAAGAATAAAATGTATAAGAAGTATTGTTATAAATTTTCAGGCAAATACATAATTACTAGATGTTAATTTTATTCATAACTTCTCTGTTTTTATTTTTTTGCAAACACAATCGAAAATTAAGAATAATTTTTTTTAATTAATTGGTGATTGTTTTTTTTTCCATTAATGACTAATCAGATGAAATAAAATACTAACAGTCGATTATCAATTCATTCATTATAAAAAGGTTACAAATTTTTTTTTTTCCAATGTTATAACATTTTCTTCAATTTGATATTTTCTAAAAAAAAAAAAAAAAAAATTTTCTCAGAATTTGTTTACCTATCTGTGATGCTTTCCAGTTGTTGCTGCTTATAAAAGTTGTTTTTTTTTTTCTGTTAACTAAACATCATATATTTGTAAATATGATTTTATATAATATCAAATTCTGTATTAATTAATTCAAATTACCATATTACTCATATTGCATTTATTATTTGACACATTTTGTTTGTATTATACAATTCTAATTTTTTTTTTATTTTTACAGTAAGTAAATTTATATTATTATTCATGTTAATGATGTTTCTGAAATATAATTCTGCTCTTTAGTATGTAAATCCCAAAATAAAGGGATTTGAATTTGTATATTTAAATGTGTGTAAAACATAAAGAAATAAGGAATGTGCAAACTATATGGCTTATTAATGTAAATAGATATGGAAATTTAATCTGTACTGTTTATTATTATCAATAGTAATGTAAAATTTGTAATTACATACAAGATAATAATGTCAGATAATCAATCAGATAGTATTATTCTTTGAAGATGGTTATATTATTCCCATTCTTAAGGTAATCTTCACGGATACTGAAAAATAGGTTAAAAATTTATTTATTGTGCAACATAGTTGTGGCTTTAATCCATCTTCTAAATAAATTAAGATTTTTGTATTAAATTGTTTAGTTTTCGTCTCAGTTCTTATTTTATAAGATATGATTTGTATTAACTTGTTTTTGTTGTAAGTAAAAAAATTAAAAAATTTTTTTTAAATTATTTTAATAGACAAACAATTAAAAAAATTTTTTTGTCTTTTAAAATAATTTGAGATTTTAAAAACTTTAATTTTGTTTTTTATTTTTAATTTTTATTTCTTCAAAAATAAATAATTTTTACTCTAATTTGTGTTGTAATTCTACTATATAGTTATTATTTATTACATAATTACTAACATGGTTTTTATTATTTAATAACAAATTTAGTACATTCTCATTTGACTGGCAGGAAAATATTAAGTAATTCCTATAGTGTAAATCCATATAATATAACAAATTTGATAAATTATTTTTAAAAAAATGAAATTTAATTAAACTATTTTCCTTAATTCAAAAGGAGAAATAACCTGTTTCTTATTTCTTTTTGTTTTGTGTGAAGCTTGAGAGAAAAATAGTGTGCTTTGTATTTATATTTAGTTTTTTTTTTTTTTTTTTTTTTTTTTTTTTTTTTTTTTATCTTGTAATGTCAAAATTTTTTATTTACTTATATTTAGCAATAATACTTTTTATATTTTGTTTTGTGTTTGTTTGTGTATCTGACACTATGAAACAAGTTAAAACTCAGGAAGTAGTTAGGTCTCTAAAAATAGCAGATTCAAATGCTATTTTATAATTATGTTTATATTTCTTCATTGTCTTCCATTAATTTTTTTTTTACGTATTTGAAATAAATCAATTTAAGAATAATTATTATTGGCACATATTCTCTCTTTTGTATAATTTTTGACATTTGATGAACATCATCTGCTAATGATGTGAAACTGAGATGAATTATTGTGTTTGAAATAACTTATGTTTAGTTTGTTATTCTGTGGACAATTTTTTTTTTGTAGTTTAATTTATTATTTTTTTTTTTTTAATATTTAACTATTTAGAAATAATTGTCAATGTGTCACAATTTTAAAGTATGTTAACATAAATTTTTTAAAGACCTTATATATTTTGTGTTCATTGATTTTATAGTAAAGAGAAATTAACTATCCAATTTCTATAAATATTAAATTCCTTAGTAGTTGTTTATTTCAATGGTTCTCAGATTGCACAAGGGAAAGGAGAAATATTAAAATTGAACCAATTAGAAAATTACTACAAAATAGTAAGGATGAACTTTCTGAAGAGTACAAGCTTTAATTATTAGGTATTCTGAAATTGCTGATAATTACTCTGATTAGTATATAATGTAAGATCTGAAAGAAATTGGGACATTTAATTTTTTAGAACAATTTATTTTTGTGAGAATATTTTTTACTACCAAGTCACTGGTTTAATAAAATATTTCTTAATAATTCACTCAAAGGCTTTCTGATAGGACGTTGTTTTTGGAAATCGATTTTCACCCTCATTATTTAAGTATCCAGTTATTTTTAAATTACTAATTTAAGTATTTCTCAACTCATTAAACAAAAAAAAAAAAAAAAAAAAATTTGCAACCTAATTTAATTTTGAGTAAAAAAAATCCTATTATTCTTCTATTGCTAATATGAAATTTTTTAAAAAAGAAAAAACATCAAATATGGTATATTATGAAGGAAAAGTGGGAAAATACAACAGTATTTTTCCATTTTAAGGGGTGTAAAATTTTAAAGTTTTAGATCTGTTTCTTTACTTTATATTAATTACAATTTACTTTATATAATTATGATTTTTTTAAAAAAATTGGTTTTATGTTTCTGTGGATCTGAGATTTTGGTTTTAATGCACAAGTTTTCCTGCTTACCATTTATTTGGAAAAAGTCTATAGTATTATGAAAATATTATGTAGATACTGTCTATATTTGTAAAACTGGCTAGCATTTCTTTTTTTTTTTTTTTTTTTTCTCGGTGGCTTTGTTATTTATTTATATAATTTTTATTTAAGTATGTTTATCGTGCAATATGTATAAAGAAATAAATTAGATTATTGAGTTTGTCAATCTGGAAGAAGCAATTTTATTTCTGTTAGCTTCTAAAGTGTGTATTTTTAAGAAAAATTTTAGGTGTTCATTAATTTGGATGAATATTTATATTTGTTATTATGTCATTCTATTAAAGTGTTGTAGCTTTTATGCAGTTTTATATATTTTTTATTTCATATAATAATTTGTTTTCTTGATGTTTAGAGTAAAAATAGTTTTAAAAAAATGTTGTACAAATGCTACATTTGTATGTTATATGTTTTTCTATTTTGAAAATTGTGTTATATGAACATTACTTGGAAATTTGAGATTATAAATAATTATATTTTTTTGAAATTACAATTTTTATTAATATTCAATTAGCAATAATTTTTCATGGTGATTATATGATCAATGTTCATAATTCATTAAGTTTTTTTGTATTAGTTGTTCTTTTGGCACTTGAAAAAAATAACAATATAAATCTTCAGAAACTAAGTTTTAAAAAGTGCAATTTTTGTGCTAGCTATAAAATATTAATTGAACAATTTTGTGTGTATGATTTTTTCAACTGACAATAAAATATTATTCCTTTTTTTATTCAAATAGATATACTACTTTACAATTTATTTTCTCAAAAAATAGAGTAAAATACAAATCTCTGTTATGAAGACTTATTTATTATGATTTTAATTCTTTGAATTTAATAGGAATAATTAAGATGCCATATTATTCTGATTTTGTTTTTCCAATTTTTTATATCTAACATTAACAAATCTGTGCAGAAAGCCTTTTATTATAAACACAATTTTATTCTCCAGTTCTTCCAACGATACTATAGTATATTGCAGTGTTCTAACTGAATCGCTGTTTATTTACATTACTCAAAGCTATTATGATTTATTTTAAATATTCATAATAATTCATTGTTACAGTTTACTGTATCCAATTACTCTGATAATATCTATTCAAAGTCTGAAAAATGTTCAATATTATTAGCTACAGTTACAAAGTTAGATAATCTTTATAATGAAGTCAAATGTTACTTGTTGAAAAAGAGTGTATTGTATTCTTACTTATACTCAGTATTTTACCTGTTACCTTATAGGAAAATATGATTTTTAATATTTTTATAGATTCTCTAATCATCCACATTAACACATTTAGTGTTAAAATTTATTATTTTCATATTTTAAAATCCAGAGGTACCTCACTGTAGACCATCTGTCGCTTTACATAGACGTCCACGCCTGTTATTTGTCCAGTACACTTGTACTCTCAAAGTGAATCTACCATCAAAGTATGAATACTTTTAAAATTCACAAACCAAGCTTGCTCAAACTATATTACAAATATATATATATATAAATATATGCAAATATATAAAGTATTAATCAAAACTATTCATATTAGCTTGTTTATAATAGTGAAATTTTTATAAATGTTGAAGAAAGTCTCGTTGCTGTAGCATTGATTGCTTGACTTGTGAAATATTATATTTTCTTAGATCTATGTAATCGAATATGTATAAAAGTTTTATTTTGAGCCTGATGATAGACAAAGCATGAAAAGTATTTTTAGGGTTTGTATCTTTTATTATAAATAGATTTGCGCACATATTGATGTTAAATCTCCCAGTGGTGATTCATTAGTATTATTGTATATATAATAGAGCTTCACATGTACAGTATTTTGTTAGTATGTTGAAGGTTGTATTTTGTATAAATGTGTAGATGATTTTGTATCCTTCATTGCTGATAATAAATATTTCTCACCTAGTGGTGATCTGCAAAATTTTCTCTTAATTCTTTTTACATTATGCAAACAAGAAATGATAAATACAAGCTGCCTTATAAAATCATTAATAAGCGAATATATCTTGACCGACAGTGGCATCTGGTTCCAACATTTTCAATATAAGTGAAGTCTAATATGAGTATCCTTCAAGTGCTGGACTCTATACTTGAGGTTATTTTTGATTGTTGAGCAAACTCAACTGTACCCAGAATTCATCATTGTGCTTTTCTAATCCACAATTTGGAGTAATGATTCGCAGGGGCAGTATTTAGTAGTTTTACATCCCATAGATAAGGGCTAATCATATAAAAAATATCAACATTTTGCAGCTTCAGAAAATAACTATCAAAGGGATAAGTTGGTAATTTTATATTAAAGATCACAAATTTTTAAACTTTTTTTGTTCTGTGAATCCTTTTTGCAAGTAAAGTAGAGATCATGGAACATTTCTTTATGACATTATATTCTAAAAGGAGTAAAATAAAATTAAAATAATTTAGTTATAATAAAAACCATTAAAAAATTGGATTCAGTAAAAGTGCTTCAGATCTTTCCTATAAACATTAAGTAAAATTTATTTAAAGTACTATAAACATTAAGTAAATTTATTTATTATTTTAAATTAAGTTAAAAATTTATTATAAATCTCATAGTAATTCAAATTATATTATTAAAAGTTTGCCAAGTTGAATGTTAACCAATGACATTCAATGCAAATTAAACAATGTTGTTTAATATGCCTGAAATTGAAAATGTATTGGTTATTTTTATTGCTAATCATTATAACCACTAATGATATAACTTAAAGTATGAATTTCCATAACAACTTCCAGTTTTAATTAAAGAATATTAATTAAATTATGAAAATAAAATTGTTTTTTTTTTTTTCTCATCCAAGCTTAAGAAACTTTTGCACTGAGACTATGAATTCTGGCAAGACTGAATAATTTTCTTTTCTTAGAAGGTATTGCAAATTTAGCAATAAAAACCATTGTGAAGTTCATCGAATGGTTCTCACCTATAAATACAAATAAGTACAAGGATAAAATAACAAATTAAGATTTCTGTTATCTCGAGTAATATAAAGTAAATCTCGCGTAATAAAATGTCAGCCTATAGAGAGCTTGATTTTCTGGCCACTCAGGTCCCTTCCTCCGTTCTGGCTGGCGTTCTCTACGATGCAGTATCCGGTGGAAATTCATCTTAATTTGACAGCTGTCAAATAAGGCGATCGCGGTGTTTCCTTTCCATGCTTCACAGTGGTAATTATTTTTCCTATTCGTTTCATTTAGGATGCAAGAAATTTATATTTTTAAAGAGCCTGGTTAATTATTTAAAACATTTTGAAATATCGATATATTTTATGAAAGCTGATTTATACCAAATAAAGCTGATTTATCACAATCTTTTTATCTCACCGAAAATTCCAACTTTTTTTTTTAGTCTTTCACATCAATTTTTGAAAATTTCCTTTTTAATGTGGGTTTCAGCGGATAGCAAAATTTCACGTCATATAATGCCTAACGTTCTGCCCATTCAGATTTCCGATTGATAAGCGTTCTGCAGCGTAAAATTTTAATATCCGGTTGAAATCCACCTTCACTGCTCTGGTATTCTTGGGCGTATAGTTTTCTTGAATAGCTCACCAGCGAGGTAAATTAAATTCTTTTTAGATTTCTCATTACTTTTTGTAATAAATAACAATCTCAATCTAGAGTTATCTTATGTTCAATCCTTTTACAGGGGCCTGATGGCCGAGTGGCTAGCGCTCGGTACCACAGGTTTCGGGTTCGAGTCCCGGCGGTGTCATGGATGCTTGTAGTGGTTAAGAATCCACTTTAAACTGTAGGTCCCGGTCTGTTTAGCCCTCGTGTGCACAAGATGACCATAGAGTGACAAACCAAATCAATCAATCTTTTTACTATTCATATGCGAATTCTTCAATGCCGCAACAACCCATGGTGGGTTAAGGCCATCTGCTTGATGGCAGATTCCGAAATATGAGATGTTTTCTTTTTACAGGGTAGAGTTGTCAGCTTTACGCCCAACTCTCTACAGTCATATTAGACCGGGATCTACTGTTTAAAATGGATTTCAAATCACTACAAACATCTATGCCATCGCCGGAACTCGAATCCAAACGCTAGTCACTCGGCCATCAAGTCTCGTATATAGGAATTGGTCTTTCTAAAAACATTCCACTACATTTTGCACAGCTCGAAATCAACATGTTAGTTTTTCGGCAATCTTAACATGAGATAGTTCTTGTCCGTGTCAAAATGAAATTCAAACGCTTAAATTATAAAGTTCAAAAGAATTTTTAAAAAATTTCGAATGAGAAATATTACCATTGCTATGTAATATTTACAAAAGAGAATGAGGAATTATTCATAAAACTAAGTTGTTCTAATATTCAAAATAAAGTTCATTCTATAGAACAAATTAAGAATTATTTATTGAATATCGTTTGGCAATCAAGAAAACATCAAAATTATCTGAAGAAAAGTATTTGTGTCTACTTTTTCAGCAGACGATTATAACATTTTATTTATTTTAAAACTGAATCGAAATAGACGTATTTTTAAAGAGCGTCTTTATACATTTGGTCAAGGCTGTAGTATTTGTTCTTATTTAATGACAAGGAATAAAAATTTCGTATTCAGTGACGGTTTATTTTCCTAGCGACATATCTCCAATGAGAAATTATGTAGAAGAATATTAAATTTCTTGTTCTTCCTGATAATCTGTAATAACATGGAACATAAAACTCTTTTGATCGTATCAGTGTTATGGTAAAATGGCTTAATTGAGCAGTTTCAGAACGGTATTTTCCTCATGTGACGACAGCTTGTTGGTTATTTTATTCGGACAGAAGTTTTCTGGTAGGATTTTGATTAAATTCGCTCCTTTTGCACATCAAATAATTTTTTTGTAATCAGTAAAATATTTGCCAATAAATGTGATTTCATATATTACATTCGTTTTTTATACTACATTCTGTGCTCATTATTCAAATTCTAGTATGCTGTCTCTAGCAGGTAAGATAAGATTATCTCTTCTTCTATAATGTTCTTTTCAGTTATTACTTTTTCTTGAATATTAAGTACGGTTATATTTGCATGCATTAATTATGGAAGTTCTGATATTTGATATTTCATTAATAGTTGAACATTATTTGTATATTTGTAAATTCCTTATGTAATATATATATATGAAATTTTTAGTAGTGCTTGTTTATTTACGTAATTTTTTTTTTATCAAAAGTGCTATGTTTGTGAAGATTTGGAATCAATTTTGTAGAACGATCCTTATAACAATATTGTTTTTATCTGGGTTTAGACTCAAACTAGTAGCATTGTATTGTGATTTGCAAATATTTATGCATGTAATAATTTAATAGAAAAAAAATGCTTTTCAGTATGGAAAACACACACGCACAAATGGTTAAGCTCTATTTTTAAAGTTTCTTAAAATATTTTTTTTTTTTTATTCACAAATATTTTGAATAATTGATTTAATCTAATAAGGTTTTTTTTTTTTTTTTAATCCATCTTTTCAAAACCAAAATTGTTTTGAAATTCCTTTTCTTATTTTATAAAAGATCTTTTATGTAAACATTTAAGCTCAGGATTATATACGTCATTATTAGTTTTATATCCTGAAAGAGAAAGAATACATCATAGAAATGATAACAGATCAGAAAAATATTTAGTTTTATGATTTTTTTCTAAAATTCAAATTTTTCAAAATTATTTAAATTTTACAAAATAAGAACTTTTCTTTATTTTAAAAAAATCAATTTCAATGCATTCGTAGTATTTGAACATGTGGACTATGTATTATATACAGAATAATTCAAGGTAATTTATCTTTTTTAAAAAATGCTATGAATTACTTATTTATATAGATGAAGAGATTATATTATAATGAGTAAAGAAGGAAATTTAGAATTATGGTTTCCGTTCAGGAACATGATTCCCATGCGTCAAACAAAATAACCTAGACTATAGTCTGTATTATATACTATACTTGTGTCCCTGAGTAAAAGTCATGCTAGCGAAGATTGTCTGTAATTATTGTGCATAAATGCATTATAAATAATTTTTTGTACTGTCATTTGTACAAAAGGGAATGCATATATTTTTTTTATGTAATTCCATAAAAATCGCAAGCATATATGCAGGCAAAACATTTTTAAAAAATGGCCAGGAAGCTAAGCCTGAAAAAATTTCTGAAATGCCAATGATACTGTACTAAACGATATAATTATGGATTTGGTTCTATTTATTATTATAGATATTATTGTTGGTACTTACGTACTAACGGTCTTGGCGACAATTAGTGAAAACGCGCCAACCGCCGTTACAGATTTGGCGGTTTTAAGTGGCGCCAATCTACACTAAAAAAACAATCAAAACGCTTTCAAAATATTTTTATTCAAAACAATAAAATATATAAAACACTTCATTTAAAATCAAAACGATTTAAAAATGCCGACTACATAACGACTTTTACGTTTAGTAAACAAACTTTCATCAATTTCCACAATGCAATCTGGTCCACCTACCTTTTTTTTTTTTGGTTTATTCACCATATCCAAGACACATAATTCACGCATGTAATTGTTCCAATCTATAACAGTTTTATCCGATATATATAGTTGCTTTTCACAAACTTTAATCGACGTCAACTCCTCACACCAGCAGTATATGAATCTCAAAGCTGTACGAAATGGAATTCTGCTTCCTTCAAACCAGTTGTCTTTTGGAATCCCACACGATGAGCACACTGACTGAAATTGAATTTCCAAAACTTACGTTCACCAAAATAAAGTTTCATGTCATGGGAATTGGGACATTTTCGTTGTTTTGGTAAAATATTTCGCTCCTGGAAAAATAAAATTGCATCGTGCTCCGTTTCTGGCAAATCCCAAATACGCATTTTCGTATCACAACAATATGGCGTCGAAACTCAGCAAATCTACAGCCGTTAAGATTGCCGCCACTTAAAAAGCGCCAAATCTGCAGGGGTTACTGTATTGGCGCCACCGAAAAACCGCCAAATCTGCAGGGGTTCCATTGGCGACACTTAAAAACGCCAAGGTACCGTTAGTACGTAAGTACCCTATTGTTTTAATAATAGCGCTTGTTAAGATAGATCAATATAATTGTAATTTTTTTTTTTAAATCCGTGGGGAGGGGCATAGTTATTTTTGCCAATCTTTATGGCTCCACAAAAATAATACGATTAAGAGATAAACACTTCTTGTAGAAAAGATCAGATTCTCATTAAAAAAATTTTCGATTGATAAAGTGTTGTTTATGATCTACAAATTCATATAGAACATTAATAAAATATGAAAAAAAAATTTATACCCATCTATATATATATATTATCTATATATCTATATCAACCATCTATATCTATTTCTTTATTATATAAATTAGAAGATGTTGCTTGATCATAGAAAGCAAATTATTTTTAGTTTTGGTAAATTTTATTAAGAAAAATTAACGGTTTTAAACGAAGCAGAATTAAAAATTTGAGATTTCACATAACTGGCCTTAAATAATGTATCGCTAGCCATCCAAAATGCAATACCATGAACGAAAGTGTGAAATTTCATCATAAAGCATTTTTTCCACGGGAAGAGTTGTGGCATTTCATTCCCAGGAGAGTGGAATATGTATTCTTTGACAAGTACATAACACCAACCAATCACTCAAATTTGACAGCATACAAGCAGTGTTGTGGGTAGTTATATTACAGGCAATCAGCGTTTTGTACTAATGAGAACAACCTGTCATGGATAATGATATTTGGAAATTAGCGATTGTCTGCACGACCATCACAGGTCTAAATAATTGCAGATAGAATATGGGTTGGTTGTTGGATCGTGATTGATGATAGACTATGGGCTGAGAAAATGTCTACTTCAATGAGAAGGGAGAGAAGCTGACCCCCCCCCATCCCCCCGCCTTCCCCCACTTGATGAATTTTCTTAAAGAGATTTTTGGAGAAGAAAGGGGGGAATTCTGCGACGAGTCGACAAGGAGTTTTGTTTTTCTCTTTTTCTCTGAAATGACTGAATGGACCGAACATACATCATTCATTTTTATACGTACATTCATTTTCGTTTTGGATGAATACATTATGCGAATATGAATACGAATTCGTTTAGAATCATATCAACTGTTTTGAATAACTTTGTATATCTTATTCAGAGTTAATAGTTAATTCTAATAGAGTTAAATAAAATTTTATAATATACATTAACCTCCCACTACCAATACATTTAGCTTATTTAACTTCAGATAATGAAATTGTATAAAATAAAATGATTTTCTGCCAACACATTTAAAATATTATCTAAATGATATATTCTATCGGTTGTAAAAAATAATAATTTGATTAAATTTAAAATAAAAAAAATGTTTATAAATGTTAAATAAAAATTACTTACTTTAACGTGTTCGCGTAATAGAAATGTTCGTGAATCATGTTTTTGTGAATGCTAGTCATGAAATTGCTTATATAAATATCAAATTTCATATGCCCAGTGTTGTTCTACAAAAATAAGTTTTAAAAACGTGTTAAAGCTTTTGTTTTCCTTGTCTTTTTAATATCTCAATCGATTACTTGAAGTGATAATAAGGAAGAAAACAAGGTCTGACAATCCCACTTTTTTTCTGTCTTTCAAGATCATGGTCAGGTCAACAACAAAAAAGCAAATTAGAAATGGCATAACAAAATGAACTCGTTTTTGTTCCCACGTAAATTTTAATAGGTTTTGTTTCAACAAAGGCATTTGGGAAAACCCGTTTTGTTAAAGGTCACATGCTTACTAAATCCTGGCTGCTCCCACAACACGCTTTATAGTATTCATATTCATTTGTTGATAAATATCTTGTTGAACTTGACGTATAGTGCATTGTTTTCGCTGACCTTGAAAATTTATTAAGGATATTTGAATGGTTCAAGATTTGAATACTGATATTCACACTTCTCTAATTCTTGAGTAATTTCGATTAGCATAAACTGAGACATGACTTTTTAAAATGAAGATGTAATTTTTAATTACACCCTAATTGTTTGATTACTTAGAATAATCTTTCCTTTGATCCAATGGTTTTATTATTTTTTTCATAATTTATTTTATTTATTATTATTATTTAGTAATATGAAATTTGGGACCTGATGGCTGAGTGACTGGCGCTCGGTGCCACAGGTTTCGGATTCGAGTCCCGGTGGTGCCATGGATGTTTGTAGTGGTTCGGAATTCACTTTAAACTGTAGGTCCCGATCTAATAGAACTGTAGAGTGTTTGGAGTATGGGTGACAACCCTACTCCGTAAAAAAAAAAAAAAAAAAAAAAAAAACGTTTCCTGTTTCGAAATCTGCCTATGGGAAGACGGCCTTGGCTCACCAAGGGGCTGTTGCGCCAATGAAGATTTGGTTTGACTCTCTACGGTAATTTTTCTGCACAATTTAGGCTAATTAGACCGGGACCTACTGTTTAACGTGTATTCCGAACCACTAATAAACATCCATGCTACCGCCAGGATTCAAACCTGAAGTCTGTGGTACCAAAGACCAGAGCGTTAGCCTATTACTCTCAGGCCGCGCGTCAATGAAGAAGTAGAATATTATATTCGACAGATAATATTTAAATTTTATTTTACCTAAAAAAAATTAGAAAAATAGAAATACTGTTGCTATATGCCGAAGATATGGAAGTGTCAATTTTATTTTAAGAAAATAATTGATAATTTTCTTATAAAAGACTTTTAATTTTTGATAAAGGATTAAAACATAGATCATGAAACCATGATTCAGTTTTAGTTCTACAAGAAAGTAAACATTAAAAACTAGAAAAAATATATTCTATGTAATTTTCTCTATATTTATAACGCTGAAGATCATCACATTCTTTCTCTATAACCGTGCTCCGCTTCTAAGTATTTTAACAAAAGTAAGTTAAATTTTACAATTGCATGAAATAAAATAAGTGTGGTTGCTGTTCGATAATATATTAAAATGATTAACATTGTTTGGATCAATATATATTTGTGAACAAAAATTGTTATACATGAGTATTAAAAAAATCACATAAAAATTAAATAAATACCTTTTGACTGAAAACTTTCGTATGGTTACTACAAAAATCAAACAAAAATACTAAAACACTTATTCAATTAATGTAATGCAATACATCAATTTCTTTATTTACTTTTTATATTATATAATTTGTTTTGGTTTTATATAAATAAATGAAATATGCGCATATTAGATAATTTTCCGAGATTTCTTTATGCTGCTTGCTGCCAAGTTACAATGCGGTTCTTGCGGTGTACAAGTCAGTGCATGATTGCTGTAGGTAACTGGTATTTTACAATGTTCCTTGTAAATAATGCTATTATTATTCTGTTTGTGTATTAATTCACAAAGTAAATTGATGATTGAGAAGTAGTCTAGTTTTAATTTTGTATTTTGAGATCTTTACTGTAATTTATTACCTATAATCCATAAATTAAATTTTTTTTTTTTTTTTTTTTTTTTTAAATTTCGTCTTGCGGATTACAAGCCATTGCATATTCTTTCCCCGGAAGTTTCAATTCAATGTGTTTGCGGAAAATACTATATCCAACTACTATTTCCTTTTCTGTTCTTTTTTTTTTTGTAGTAGGTGTTTTCAAAGTTTCTTATCTTTCCAATTTTAAAGTGCTGAAATTTAATTGATCAATAGTTTCATCTATGCATTTCATCTTTGTGCTTATTTCTTTATTTTCTTTTGATCATCAGAAATATTTTGCAATAATTCATTTCATTCAAAATTATGTTCAAAGTTCAACGTGAAATCTATCAGTTTTGAAAGACTATCATGTATTAAAGAATTCCGAGCTGTATAATTTTTTTTTTTATCATCATCATAAGATTCTATTAAATATGTTATATTTTAATAGAATTTGGATCAATTGAGATAAAATAGAGTTTGAGAGCATATATCTCAAAGATACAAGCTCACTTCAAAGAAAAAGCGCAAATCCCCAGTGAATTATAAAATATCTTTAATTCATTTTTAGCCCATAATTATGCCTAGCGGTTTAATTAATAAGCGGGTTTTACAGTGACTGTAGAGCATATGCAGGAAATTATAGTAATTTGCTCTCTCGAAAAAAAAAATAATATATTTGTGATTTCAATTATTAAACACATTTTTTTTACTGATATTTTCTTTAATTGTAGGTTATATTTGGATATTTCTCTTTGTGCCATGCGTAGTAGAATCATGTACGGTACGTGTAGACAGCATTAACTGCACTCTTAAAGAGATAACAAATGTGCATTTCACGTAAGTAGAACTAAAGTATTTTTCTATCGCTGTTATTTATTGCATGACATATTATCTAACAAGGAGTTTTTAATGTCTTTGAAAGTGACATCAATAGAATTGGTCGGGTTGGGTAAAATAATGTATCTGTAGCATAATAATGTATAAATAATGCATCATTTCTCTGTAGATATATTTTAAAATTTATCTCCATGTTAATAATTATGGTTAATGTAACTAATATTCATAAAAAAAAAAGGACATTTTCTAAAGTAAAAAAAAAAATTGTTCTAATCGTTTATGTACTTACATTACTTAGGAATTTTCTTGTGTTTTAAAAAAAGAAACTGTTAGTTTTACATTCAAGTTTCTAACCGTGCTTCCTCCTACATACTGGCAAAAACGCCATCCTGTGTCTTTCAAGAAAAATGATCAGTCAGTGACTCTCATCAGAGAGGAAGTACAGCGCAACTTGCGCTCCCTCTGAGAAACGTTTAGTTTATAGTCTTTCATCCCGAGAGGAAATATATTTAGCATAACTCTGCGTATTAATTGATCTCACCAAGAGAAGTATATTTCGCGCATCCTGCGCTTAGCTGAGTATCGGGTTTTTGGCTTAAAAGTGGAGTCCTTCCACGAATCTATAATTATATGTCTTTAAATGCGTTAAATATTGTACGCTTCTAATTATTTGTGAGCGATGTTTGTGCGTGCGTAAATATATTTGTGAGTTCTCCAACCTGTGCCTCAATCCAATCACACCCAGTTATAATCTGGTTGCCTAACCTTCACACTACGAATTGTATTTTCTAAATGTATAGAGATTTTCTAAATATACATTTAGAATATTCCTTACAATAAATAATAATATAAATAGTTTAAAGAATTTTTTTTTTTTTAATTCTAACTTTCAATTTTTCATATATGTTCCTTTGATTTATTATTCTAAGTTTTTAAATGCATTATGAAAAATTATTTTAACACAAATTTTGGGTTTCAAAATAAATAACTTAAAGAATTAATTAATTAGAAATAAATCTTATTTATCACATCTTTTTCTTTACATATTTTTTATCTAATAGTTTTCTGAAAAAAAAACAATTTAAGAAAACGATTTTTGTTAAATAGGATCTTTTACAATACTTGTATTTTTAAGTTTTAACTATTGAAGCTGATGTTTTAATTTTCATTTTATATCATTAATTTAATTTTTAATTTGAAAATTGTGATTTTGATTTTAAATTAGATTTTTTTCTTATACAAATTTCACTATATTTTACAAGTCGATTTTGAATATATCGGGTGTTCGTTCAGTACTGGATAAACTTCACAGAAAAAGAATCCTCGCTTGGAGTACATGAAAGTTTCCCGACGAACAATACCTCTACAATGAATAGTTTTCAAGAGAAGTGGTAAAAAAAGCAAGACGTCACATCCAGTGCAAGGAGAACAAGCCTTCATAGAAGAGAAAATAGCTTTAATTGCTTGTGGCATGGTTTTTACAAAGGAAATTGCTCAAAATCACCTCCGTGCATATCAAGGCTTTCATGCATATGCTGTACAATGGCTAACTGCACAACAGGAGCCCCCTGTTGTGCAATTAGCCTTCTGGCCTTTGGTTCCACAGGCTTCAGGTTCGAATTCTAACTGTTCAACCCTCGTATTGCTCAACCCACTGTAACCCCGTGTGCACAAAATGATCGTAGAGCGACAAACCAAACAAAAAAAAAAATGTCAAGGAATTTCACTAACCATTGGCTCAACAGATAACACGTCTGACTACGGTTCAGGAGATTCTAAGCAATGAGAAACCAACTATGGTTGTCCATTTGCATAACAGACATATCTATTGTCCATCCGTCTTTAGGAATTCTGAGGACACAATTTTCGTTTTTTTCTCGAAAACTATTCAGTTTGTAATGCATTGGCTCTTGGGTCAATTTTTATGCACTTTGAGCGATGATTCCTCTGCTCTATTTAAACATTATTGAGCAAACACCCCATGTATCTACTAAACTCTTTTACCAAACTAGGTGTCATTCCAACGAAGAACAGGAGGACTGCTCATGCGTTTTTGAAAATCCTATTAAAAATGATTTAGGATGGAATAAAATGTGCGTTATGAAGAATGCTGTGAAATTGGGAAAGAAAAAAGGACGACTCAAAAGGCAAGTTGGAGGTAAGAAAGTTGGATTCCCACTGTATATTAAAATCTCGCTACCAAAACCCCAGTCAATAGTAGACCCTAATATAATTGGCTGGCGTTCTATAACGTGAGATTTCAGTATCGGTTGGGATCCCATCTTTATTATTAGTCCTTAATTCTGTAGTTTTGAAATATTAAATGATCTGTAAATTTACGTACGTAAGAAAAAATTACTAATAATGAAAATTAAAAAAAAAAAACAGAAATAATATTATAATAATTATGATTTGAATGGCTTTATTATTAATTATCATAGTATTTTTATATTTATAAGCAGTAACCATGACCACTTTATTGTACCAACTTTCAGACAATTATTTTCATTTAAACTCAAAAGAATTATTAAATATTATATAGAAATATTTTCATCTTCTATTTTGATAGTATAATGTTAAATTAAATCCTCACACCTGGCCCAGTGGTAAGGTGCGCAGGTGTCTCAAGTTGGAATCCAGTGGTGGCATTCATTGCAATCGCTTTCAGAAAAAAATCGACAAAGATTTGGCATTCATTGCAATCGCTTTCAGCAACGCGTTGATTGGGGTTGACGAAAAGATTTCAGCAACGTGTATAAACGTTTTCAGGAGGTTATTGACACGCACTTCGTGTGGCAGTTGATTGGCTGGGTTTTCTGGATTTTCTTCCATGCTTATTAATAAGTCCTCGTATATTATTTGAGTTTATTTTTGTGTGATCGAGCAATGTATAGCATATCAATATTCATTCCTCTTGGAAGGCAATGGCTCATTCGGCTGCTTTCTGGCTTACCAATATACAACAACAATAATAAAAATGTTAAATTAATATTGTTCTTTTGATTGAACTGACATACATGCAGATATGATAAAAGATACTTGTTAAATAAAATAAAGTTACAAAAATACATCAATATCAAATATAAGTTTCAGTTATTCTGCTTGATAGTGGTTGCTGTTGTTTGTGTGCTTTTTAATGAATTTGAATAAAAGAAATTTTATTTCAAAATTGATATAGCCAAAGATTTTTCACTTGGTAAACAGATTTCAAAAATACTGGGAGCGTTCACGATAAGAAATGAAGATGTTGCCCATTTGTTCTGAGTCCTAACAAAATGGAATAAAGTCATGAATAAAATATTGCAGCCGTCAACAAAGATAGTTCAAAAGCTGGCATCGCAATCAGGTATATTATATGGAATGCCGAAAAAGTATTGAAATAAAAAAAATATTCGAAAGATAAATTGTCTTTTGAACACACACACACAAACTCATAACTATTATGAAAGGTGCTGACTTTCATTGATGTGCCATAGTAGACGAAAAAGTCTAACAAGAAATGAAGTTATAAATAAGAATTAAAACGCTTTTCAAAAGGTTAAATAAATAAATAATTACTTTTGATATAAGATTTTTCATTTCTTCAGCAAATGCAGTGGAGTTTTATAATATTTTCAGTCTATTATATTTTGATATTTACTACATGAAATATTCTGTACTAACAGACAGTCTATTTCAGTTCCTGACAACTGCGGATCCATTCAACCACCTCGACCTGGAAAAGCATCCTGCGTCATGTCGTCAGAGGAAATGTAAGTATTAGTTAATACAAGGAGCAAGTAGATTGTTATTAGAGAGTTTTTGCATACCGTACGTTAGTTACCGTAGGAGCCGTTAGCTTTTCTCCCTAGCGCGCATGCTCATAGGAAAAGAAAAAAAAAACATGATGAACATACTTTTCATTCAAAATAAGAAAATAACCATTATTTATTCATTTTTCTTTTTAATTTTCTAAATGATTTTTTTTGCAAAATTAAAATCTGCTGACAAGATGATAAAAATTAATTATCTACTATAAAATATTTCCATCTGATTTTTTTTTTTTTTTTTTTTTTTTTTTTTTTTTTTTTTGAGGGGGAGGTGGGTAAATTGTACACTACCCTTTCCGTTTGCCAATTACCGTGGTTTCGATGCCTTTTGGTGACAGTGGTTACAAAATGTCACGTATCAACAGTTCAAATTTTTCTGGGGAATTGTTACGAGTTTCCTGCCATAAGATACACAAATACGGAACGGTTACCTTTAAAAGTCCTCTCATCGCCTGTTGATGAGGTATTCATGTATGATCTAAGTGTGGAACAAGAAGTTCCCCGATGTTCAACAATAAAAAAAAAAAAAATTCTCGAGTTTCGTTGTTTAATTATGTGTTCAATAAATTAATCTAATGCTAAAAAGCTCCAATAATTTTCTCCTCCTAATAAATTCCATTACTATTTTAATTTTATTTGTTTTAATTTCTGGACGTACTTCAGCTATTAAATTTTCAATGTCAAACAACCAATTGGTAAATTCAACAGAATATTGTTGAACTGTAAGTATATTTAACATTAAACCATTATATAGTATCACATAAAATCCGCCAACTACGCATCAACGTTGTAAAGGCAATATCAAAAAGTGTTAATTTCGTTATGCAAACATTAAACATACAAGGGTTGTCACGGAAAGCAGGAGGGTTATGCCATTCACATTTAACTCATTGGGTGCAGCAAAGATAGGAATTAATGAAATAATTGCTTCAGGGGCGTCATAAAATGACGTTGTTTCTTTCGCTTGCTTGCTGAAGGAAAACAGTTATAAAAAGTCACCGTCTGATAGAGTTTCCCTAGCAGCAAAAGTACTTTGTTTATACCACGCAGAACTCCAGAGTTTTCTATTGTTGTTCGACTTAATAAACAAAAAAAAAAGGTGGGGGGGTGAGTTTTGCAAACTTGTGTTGTAAAGGGCAAAAGATGTGTTGAAGAAAGTCTCGTTGGCTTTTTTTTTTTTTATATAACAGAACTATGATTTGATACTGTAATATTCATAACTCGATATATTATCATATTACTTTTTTAAATAAATTTTTAATAAATGAAAGCATATGCTTGTAATTACAGGTGCGTATAGTTCAATTCATGCTCTAAATATGGAACCCCAATAAATTCTCAGAATGTGAGTTTTCAAATGATTGAGATGTGGTTTTTATATGAATAAGTTAATTAAGATACTAAAAGCTACTATTATTCCATAAATTTTGCTGATGTCTTGTACTTTTTTTCAGAGTCTGTATTGGTTCCTGTGATAGTGGCTACCGATTCATAGATCAAAGAAAAGAGCAGCAATATTCTTGCCATTATTCAGAAGCAGTTTGGAGACCGCAAGAATCCTTTTCCGCTTGCGAACGTACTTTATAATAATAATAATTTTTAAACTGTTTTTTTTATTATCTTTTCGATTTTTTGAACATTTCTAAACTACTTCTGTATTATATTTTTTTTCCCTTGAAACAATCAAGAAGTGATTTATAAACCAATTTTTCAATTAATTATTTTCAATAATAGTTTTATTGATAAGTTCCATTTTTATTGTTGAAAATTTCTAAATTTGATTGTCTATTTTATGTGAGTAATAATATTAAATGAAAAGAACTATTTAAATAATATTGTAGTATCCTAATGGTTTACGTTCTCTTCCATAGCTGAATGTGTCAACCTCCTTGTCTAAATGGAGGCAATTGTACGAGTCCGAATTTTTGCACTTGTTCGAATCGATATAGAGGAGACACGTCAATACGGTGAGAGGATTTATGCAATTATAATTCTAGTTTAGATTTTACAAAGGCTGTGTATTGTACTCGTGAATGTATGAATAATACTGTCTTTATGAAGTAAACGGTCTCATCATTATATTTCGCAAGCAATATTCCAAAAGCGCCTTTATTGTTAAAAGAATTTGTATTCCTTTTTATTAACACAATGCTAGTCTGATATTCTGAAATAAGCCTTTTGATCACAAAAAAGATGTTTTTTCTCTACAAGAGGAAAAATATTCACACAATAGTTAGCATAAGACTAACACATACAGTGTGTAAGTTAACTGTAAATTTTATTTGCATTTTATAAAGCAGTATTATTAACCATATATTGCGTTCGAATGTAAGGCAATTTGTAGAGATAATTCTTGGAAAGAATAATTGCTTTATTTATCCAATTTATATTTTTAAGGCGCATTATTTAAAATCATTAATAATGAAGATATTTTTAATAAAATGCACCAAAACGAAAATGTTTTGTTTTCTTTAACTAGGGGGCAAACGGCAAATCACATCTGCTATTTAATTATATAATTCAAAATAGTCTCGGACATCCATTATGCATTTCTTCCAATAATCCATTTATGGCAACATTTTTCTTTCACTAGCTTTGAATTATGTGGGTTTTCAAAGAATTCTCTACCGAGCACTTGGCATTGCAATCACACCAGTGCTGAAACAGTTTGCGACATAAGCTGTCACCCTCCTGGAACACCCGAAGCTGATGTCGATGTCCAGCGATATACTTGCAGTATAGATGGCCTGTGGACGCCACAATTACCGCCTTGCGTAGAAGGTAGACAGTTCCTTGATAAAGAATATACATTTTTGGCGTAAAAAACTTGTAAATTTAAATGCATTCGAAAAGTCTATGTCAACGGATTAGAAAGTTTGCAAGTTTGGCTCTTGAATGCCGGTTTTTCTTTAAACAGTTTTACTTTCAAGTTCGTTATAGTTAATACAAGTTCTGAACGACTTGAATCATTTAATGATATTGACCGAATAATAAAGCGGTATAAATATGAATTTCAAGCAAACTAAAATAACTTCCTGCTTTTTCAAATAATTGTAAATTATTTAAATTTTTAAATAACATTTAAATTTACAATTTAATTTAACATTTAAATACACTCAGATGGGTTGGTCGATGTAGTATTGTGTTCTCATAAAACAATACTGCATGTTACTTTTACTGTATTTAAATTCAAATCAAATTACCATACTGTGTTTTCAATTATACTGTAACGAAAAGTGGATAAAAGACTGTACAATTACAATAATTTACTGTTGGAAAAAACTGTATTAAAATATAATCCATCTACTAAAATGTAAGTATACAATATTATTTTTACGTTTCATCTTATACTTTATTATTTTTCATTTTAGTTGTAATATTTTAATTTCACTATATTAAATAAATAAGCATTTTTTTCTTTTATCGTTTTACCTCCGAAATTACACGCTACACCTATAAAACGAATATAATTGAGGTGATTGGGTCCCCGCGATATAACGGAATCGTAATGTATATATAAATTCTAAAAATTCTTTCGGTAAATAATATAAGAAACAATTATAAAATACATTATTAAGTAGTCGTTTCATATTAAGTAGTTGCATTGAGTAGGGAAAAAATTATTTTTTTAGTAACACTCCAAACACTGAACATTATAAATAATATTTTAATTGTTGATTTTATATAACAGATAAAAATAATTTTTTTATTTTATTTTATTTCAGTCTTAAATTGGTGTGCAGATCCTGGAAACATCGAGTTTGGTCGTCGCTTTGCTAGCAGTTCAGAATTTCCACTGGGTTCTTCCATATCTTATGAATGCAATGACGGATACACTATGACGGGAGATCCATTTTCAATTTGTCAGAGCAATGGACAGTGGTCATCACAGAAACCGCGATGCATTCCAATTGATAAAATTACAAGTTAAAACTTTTGCTTTTGACTCTCTTGTTTTTGTTTTTTAATTTAAATGTTATGAAAATACTTTTAATGTAGACAAACATTATAGTATTTCCATAAAATTCCATAATCTTAATATCGTAATGGTTGTCTACGTTGCAGACCTACGTTGTATGATATTAAGATTATTGAATGTAGTTTTGCCGAAAGAATAAGGAAATCCTTTATATAAAGGACTTACTCGATGGCAAATCAGAGGAGATATTGGATATTTGTTATAAACTCTCTTTAATTTTGGTGTAAAGTTCTCTGATATTCAAATGATTAGACCCAGTACAAATAGCACACACTATTGTTTTTGTTTACCCAAGTAAAGTAAAACTAAAATTTATATAAAATCTTGATATATTTATAATACGATGCAGTACTTTTCTTTAATAACAGCGTTGGAGCTTTTGAGAATAGCGTTGGCTACAGAACGAAAATTGTGCCCTTAGCACTCTACCAAATCCAATAAATGATATAACTTAGTTCGTATCTCCTACCTAAATTATCTCACTATGTTCCGTCTGTTCTAGTTTTTATAATGCCCGTTACGTTGAGTAAGTGTGATTAAATATGAAACTGTAGCTAAAATATTGGTGTTCTATAAAAAAGACGATATCAAACTTTCGCAATGATTGCTTCTGTTAGATAATCAATTAATGTATCATCAATGCCACTTTATTGTGAGCGATCTTGCTTCAGGGCTTGGGCTCGCCGATTCATTTACGGTAAAGTGACGCTCTCAATGCTTACTTTTACTAACATCACCATCAGGCATATGTTACAGATGTACATGTTGATTGTACTACACTAATGAGCAGTCGGAAATTCACATTCATGTACTATTCAATCACAGGTTTCTTTCGTTCTCTATATTGTTAAAAATTAATTTCTTGATTCGTTCGCCATTTTAAAATGAAAATGATCTTTAAAAAGGTTTTAAATGAATTTTTTGAAAAAAAAAAGAAAAAGAAAAATTTCTACTCTCAATGTTAAATTCTTCGAGCAAATATAAAAATACATAAATAATATAGAGAACGGTTTTGAATATTTATAAATGATAAGCTATTTATTAGTTTAGCACAGACGAGACTGCCTTTATATCATTCGGATTCAGATATTTGTGAGCAATGGTACTGAATGAATGGATTCCCACGTCCTTAAAATGGCTAGTATCGACATAAATAATGCTAAGGGCTACGAACCTCTTTAGATCCATTGTAAAGCACCCTCCAAAGGTCTTATAGTGATGGAAACGGTTTCGAATGGGGAAATGATGATGATGCATTATTGCGTGAACAAGCTCATAGTAATAATTATCTTATAATCATCTGCACTGTGCACAATGCTTCCATTACAACATTCCCGAGACTGAGTTGAAATATTATCTTTTCGGTATTCTGCAGAAGAGCGGGGCATCGAAAACTGAGATATTATTCAAGTTGAAAATGACAGAAGAACGTGAAAATAGTAAAAAGCAAAAGAATTGACATCCCATTGGTTGGTGTTTTATGTCTTGAGATTTTAGTATTTGGCTGGAGCCTATCTATATTGCTTATTATTTTATTAATTATAACACACATGCGTATTATTATTCTATTAATTATTAGACATTTGCTATTTTTTTTTTCCAGATCGGTGTCCGAAACCAAATGCTCCAAAGAATTCCCTCATACATGTTACTTTTCCGGATCCAAATCCTCTGTTAACTTTTATTAGTTCAAAAACGTAAGTACGATATTATATATATCTTTTATATTTTGGCTGAATTGACTGTGTATATAATTGGAGGTGCATTACACGGTTTTTAATCTTTGTAATTATTATAAGGGTATCTTTTATTTAATTGTTATGATGGGCTTGATTTTTTTTTTTATCCTTCAAACACATTATATACCTATAAGATAAAATAATACCTTATCAAAATTGATATCATTCAGCTGATAAAATTAGGCTTTGTCTCTACAAGTATTTGGGAGAAAGTGAAATAAAATAAAAGTAACTACCTTCTTATAATACGTTGAAAAAAAGTCTTTGAATTTTTTAATTTTGGGATTTTTTTCATTAAAATTAATTATCAAACCTCTGCTTAAAAAGGATATGAATGATCGTAAAAATATAGTCTCTTAAGCTTTTATTATCTTATACGCATGCGTCTTTATATGTCTAATTCATAAAGGCCTATGTCGTCTTGGCGGCTTGCCACTATCGTTAACTTCTAGTTTAAATTTTTATACTACGATGGCATCAAAAGTAATTAAAAAATATTCGGTTTTTCTAGTCATGGATCAGTATCATGGATATAAAATTAGAAATAAATAATATAAAAGCAAAATTTTATTAGTACAAGCAAACAGACTCAAATTATAGGCACGAAATTATAATATATTTATCAGGTTTTTCAAATGTATTCAATTTTTAATAAAAATTAAGATGAATTTGATAATTTTTAATTATGAGAACAGCACTTTTTTTTTTTTACACATTTACAGTTTTTTTACACATATATTTCACCACAAAAATATAATGATAACTTAAAAAAAAGTGCCCTTAAATTATGATTCCTAACTACATAATGTAAAAAAAAAAAAAAAAAAAAGGCATTATTATGTCCCCACAGTTATAGTGCATGTTTTCCCAATGCATCAGCTGAGAAGTATGTATGCATATGCATTTTGTTTGTCTTCAATATTTGTACAATATAAATAATTATTATAAAAAATAGAAGGGTTTTTGAGATTTTGAACGAATTAATTTCATTTCATTTCAATTTTAATGCAGAAAATAATTTGAGATATGGATAATTTGGCTTACGAGCTCGGTTATGGAAAAAGTTAAACTCGTTATCTCAAGTTATCACTGTAATTTGTTAATTTGATGGAGTAAGTCAATGGTTGATGAATGCTCTATTGTTCCTATCATGAAGATTCGAATCTCGCCGATCTCGTGCGCTATACTGTAAAGCAGACACTATAAGAATGAGTAAATTAGATGGAGATTTTGACGAAACTGAAATTTGCAGAGTATTTTCTGAAAAACAACCTTGAATGTTACCTTTGAAAGGAGTTTTGATAAAAAGTCTTCACCATTTCTCGTCCTCTTTTCGTGTTTCATGAAACTTTTCTCTTCCCAATAAATCAACGAATTTATCAACTTGATTTGATCAACTAGGATCAAATGAGAACAATCAGTAGAACGTAGGTGATATGAATTTAAAGAAAGAAACAAATATAAAACATTAATGTTAGTTAGTTCATTATTAAAATTTATGAGTACATGTATGAACTTATTCATTGGAATTTGTTTAGCCTAATTCATTTTATACTTTTATTGCAAAGGTTGCGTTTAAATCTTAATGCAGATTCCTCCCAAGATGTTTCCAATCTATCAGAAGCGGTGTTTCCTGTCGGCACTCGAGTGCAATACAAATGCAAGTCCCATTTCTACAAGCTGTATGGATCCGAATATCAAACATGCCTATCTTCGCTCACTTGGAGTGGATATCAACCTGCATGTGTGCCAGGTAAAAATAATTACTTATATAGACCGCCGTCCGCCATTGCGTTCTTCCATCTTAACTGTTGCCGCCAAAACAAGACATAGTCCATTTTGAAAAATATAGGGCGTAGGTTGGGAAACCAGATTGTAACTGGAAGTGGTTGGGTAGAGATACTTGAGTCACAATTTGGAGAACTCACAGCTTTATTTGCACACGTACGAACGCCATACACGTAAAATTAGAGACATAATAGGTGGACTGAAAAGTTCTAGACTGACATATAGATGGCGCTACTGGTATTAAATCCATATGGTTTTTAGTTAGCCCTAACCTTCAAAAGATACGTGTATAAATTTGACAGCTGTTGCATTATTAGTATGTGAGTTATAGCATTTTTAGTGTTCATCACGTGCAGTTCACTCGGCTGACTGTCGGTTGGACTACGGTGTAAAATGATGGAGCCATGTTTCGTCCATTGTCACATATCGACGCAAAAATTCGGGTTTATTAAGATTGAACAGCTCCAAACACTGCTTAGAATCATCAATTGGTTGTTGTTTTTGGTCGATTGTGAGCTCTGCGCTCACCCACTTTCAACAGAGCTTCGCATATCCAAATATTGATTCACGATATGTCCAACACGTTCCTTTAATATCTTTAGGGTTTCAGCTATCTCAATCAACTTCACTTTACGGTTATCAGAAATTATTCTGTGGACTTTTTGATGTTTTCGTCGGTAACAGCCTCTTTGGGGCGTCCACTGTGTGCATCGTCCTCGGTGCTCATTTCGCCTCGTTTAAATTTAGCAAACCACTTCTCTACGGTTGATTTTCCTGGTGCAAAGTCCGAATAATGTTTATCAAGCCAAGCCTTGGCTTCAATAGTATTTTTTTCACCAAAAAGCAATGCTTTAATTAACACAATGAAATTCTTTTATCCATTTTTTCAAAACTAACAAAAGTTGCTTCACTAAAAATGCTATAACTCGCATACTAATAGTGCAACAGCTGTCAAATTTATACACGTGTCTTTTGAAGATTAGGGCTAACTAAAAATCATATGGATTTAATACTAGTAGAGCCATCTATGTGTCTGTCAGTCCAACTGTTACACTATTTAACACATTTAAAGAAAGATAATTATAGATTCGTGAAGGGTTTTCACTTCTAAGCCGAAAATCTGAAATTCGGCTACGCGCAAGTAAGAATAATTGCTTATATAGATCAGGCGCTATGCATTACCTACTTCCACCTCAACTGTTGCCGTTAAAACAAGTCACATTTCATTTTGAAGAGTTTAATGGGCAAGTTGGCCAACTAGATTTGCCTGAAATATACTATACCAGTTGCGCGAAATATACTTTTCTCCGGGTGTCTGTAGGCCACCTGAAAGTGAATCTTTTTTGTACCAAATGAATGATTTTCTTTTTCCATTTTTAAATGTACGATCACACTTAGAACGCTAAAACAACCAAAAGTAAATGTACCTTCCTTTTTTTTTTTTTTTCGAAACCTATCAGATTATAGAAATGCTAACAATTCATGTCTTCACTTTCTCATTCGTAAGATTTTTAAAATATTAAAATCAAACTATAGCAAAAAAGGGTTATCGCAATCAGATCATGTGCATGATAGGACAGCTCGAACTTTAACGTTTGACAGAATTGAATCGAAACTGTTGGAGTATCTGATTTACAATTATCTAAATCACGCTCGAAGGTTTCGTTATAAATAAATTTTATTTTGTATAGCTGAATAAATATCATGTAAAGCTTAACAAGGAATCTAAGGATCCCTTTATAAAGTATTGTAGGGAACTCAATGTATTATTAAGTTAACCTGATGTAAAGTGTTGAATTCTTGTTAAGTATTAATTTACAGACTATAACAGTATTTTCTTCAGCGCCCTTATCGTGTCCTTGTATACGAATGAGTAGATGTAAACAATTTCTGTGTTATTTATTTACAACAATATGCCGGGGGCTTTAAATTATCTTATAAAAGCAAATGCAATAAATGCTCACAATTTTCAATGATAAATTCAAACACTATTGGACACGTTGCACAATATTTCACTGTGTTTCTTGAAGAGACTCTTACCCGAGAGGAAGTACAGTGCAATCTGCACCCCTCTGAGAAACATTAAGTTTATACTCTCTGATCCCGTGAAGAGATATATTTATCTCCTCCCAGCGCATTAGTTGGCCTACATACTCTCACACAGAGATGAAGTATATTTCGCGCATCTTGCGCGTAGCCGAGTATCGGATTTTCGACTTAGAAGTGGAGACTTTCCACGAATATATAAATATCTGTTTTTAAATGTGTTAGATAAATGTATGTCTCTGATTGTATGTGTGTGGTGTTTGTGCATGTGTCAATAAAGCTGTGAGCTCTCGCACCCCTGCCTCAAGTATCTCAACCCAACCACACCCAGTTACAATCTGTTTGCCCGTACCTGCACACTACATTAATTTATTTATTTGTGATACATCGAACTCTCTGTAAAAGGCCAATAATTTTGATTCAATCTGCACATGCTAATTTGCAACTTTATAATTTTCAGTGTAATATTGCAACATGTCAAACTTTTTTTTTTTTTTTTAGATTGTGGTAAATCGGATTCACCAAAAACCCCATTTGTAGTGAACGGAAACGCCACCCAAGTGGGTCAGTGGCCTTGGATGGTTGGCTTAGCAATCAAGGGATCCCAGCTTTTGTGCGGGGGAGTGCTAATCTCCGAGACGTGGGTGTTGACTGCCGCCCACTGTGTCACCAAAAGGTTATCCAACGCACCCATAGATTCAAGAAATTTACTGATTTTCTGCGGAAAGCATTTTAGGAAACTTATGCAAGATGATGAATATGTTCAAGTCAAACAGGTGAGTTAGGAATTCAACTGAGATCTAAATTTAAATAACATATTATTCTATTTAAATATCATTTATATTTTAGAATTGCGCACATCAATTTTTTTCAATAATTTTAGTGAATATATAAATTGTAATATTATAATTTATTAAAAATTAAAGTATAACTAAACCTAGATAGAATTCAAGTAAAATGACACGAACAATATAAAATTCAAATATAAGCACCATTAATTCAAAATAAGAATGGTAAATAGTTTCGAGGATGCCTGATTAAGTGACTAGCGTTGTGGCGCTCCATGCCATAGGTTTTGGGTACCGAGGTACAATGGATGTTTGTAATGATTCGGAATTTTAAATCATTTCCGGTCTAATATGACTGTAGAGTGTTAAGACAACCGTACCCGATGAAAGAAAACATCTCTTGTCTCAAAATTTGCCAGTAGGCAGACGGCCTTGGCCCGCCACGGGGCTGTTGCGCCAATGAAGAAGAAGAAGAAACAGTTTTTAAGGAAATAAACTAACCACAATATATTAGGAAAACAAATAATAATACGGTTGTAGTTACATTTCAAAATATTATAAAATTAAGAATGTATTATGTAATAATAGATTATTTTCATTTGAAATGATTAACAAAAAAAAAAAAAAGCATCTTTAAAATAAGCATTTGCAGACTCCTATTTTAGGATGAATATGCTGCTGCAATTATATTCTATAATGACAGACGAGCAAAGATGTGAGCTTAAGTCCCCTTGTCTATGGCTAGAATTGGTATTATAAATCTGTAAAGGGAACATCCTTCTGTTGGACTCGAGGAGAAAGTTGACTGCAGATGCATAAGCACTTGGCCATCATCATATACTTTACACGTATTCAATTTAAAGGGACAATGAAAGCATGCATATTAGCTGTATAGTTTTTGTCTCTAAATGCATCTTCGTAATTTTCTAAGAATAATACTTCAATATTTGCTTCGTGTACGTCACATATGTATCATTATTATATTAGTCCTTATTGATTATATGATTGAAGGACTTTTTAAAAGTAATTAACACCCAGTTGGGTGTTCAAAAAAAAAAAAAGCATAAATAAGAAAATTATTCATAACGCCATTTAATTAATGAATCGGTTACAAATCTTTTGGTAATTTTACATTTCAAACGACCTTAAAGATATAGTATTTTTAATTGCTTCAAATTCCAGAACAAATCTTAAGATGCGTTTTCCCCGAATTCAACAATTTCACGTCACAGAATACCAACCTTAACTCTTTTCCATTCAGATTTCTGACTATCTACAACGTGAGATCTTAGTAACCAGCGGAAATCCACTTTAACCTCGACCAAGCACAAATTGTTCAACAAGGAAATATTTAACATTTTGGTGCTATAATCAAGCATATTATCATATTTCTGCATTTGTTTCCTTTATTTCGTGTTCATATAAAAATGTCTGGAGAATAACGTTTTGGATTCACTAACTGGAGGTATTTTCAAAACCAGATCAGAGAAGTTGAATGGAAAGTTCTTTTCCGATAACAATGCCAGGATTAGGTGCAATAAATCTTTTAAGAAAGTTGAAAGAATCGCTCGAAAACTCCAGATTTCATCCTTACAGGAAGTAATATAAAAAATGTTGTTTCATGAATATAAATGGCTCCACGAGAGTAATTTATTATAAAAAAAAAATGGAATTGTAAACTTACAAAAAAGAGGAGTCATAACTTCATCTGCATGGGAGTGTTTTAACATGCAAGAAATGTGAACACAGAGAAACGTGTTTGTTTTTTGAATAAAAGAATTGATATTTACAGTTCATTGGAGTATATGTTTTTATTTGGAGACCATAACATTTAACAAATGTTATACCAAACCTCAAGTGGTGAATATGTGATTGTAGAGATCTTAGATGAAGTGCCCAACATATGCTATATATTGAACAGGTTAGATAATAAAATAAGATTTTTATAAGACATTTCTTAAAATTAGACTAGAAATATGACTAATAATTCAAAACGTATGTCATGTTCATGAATAGTTAGCATATTAATTTTTATGAACAAAAAAAAAAAAAAAAAAAACTTAAATTGGTAATTTTTACATTGACTTTTTTTTCAGATAAAGCAAATAATAGTTCATGATGAATATGATTTCGTTAATTTTGATTCCGACATAGCTTTAATACAGTTGGAAAGTGCTGTAGAACTGACAACAAGAGTTCAGCCTATCTGTCTACCAACAGACATAACTACACGAGAAAACGTGAGAGATAATAAAAAGGAATTGTGAGTATTAATTATTTATTTATCTTCATGTTTAAATATGCCAATTTTTTAATAAAGTGAATAATAATTTAAACTTAAAATCTGCATACCAAAACAGATTTTAAATAAAATATACTTTTCAATATTTGAAAGATGTATTTAAAGACTCATAATTATTATTATTTTTTTAATATTTATAATTAATATAATGTATAAATTAATATATATAAGGATATTTATAATTTAAGGTATTTGGCTTTCTAGTGTAGTGAACCCTTCAGATATAATTTTTTTCAAATAATTAAAAGTTCATGCGATATTCAAGAAATGTCTGTAGCCTTGATTCTAAACTAAATACTATAATATATATATATTACAGATCTGTTTTTGTGCAAATTTAACAAAGAATTTTTTTTTTTTTTTTTTTTTTTAAATAAGTTCTATATTTTCTTATTTTCTTTTAAATGGCGATTTTTTTTAAGCTTCCAATAAATAAATAAAATCCCTAGACTATAATCTGCGGATTAAGATAAGGAAAAATATTAAATAATTATTGCATATTCATCATTAAAGTTTTACACCATATCAGTTGCATTTTTAAAAAATAACCCATCTATCTCCTTCCCAAGGATCTTTTTGATTTTGCTCTAAAAAAATGTATGGGTGTCATTATAAAATAATTAATTAGTATAACACTTATGGTTTTCTAGGTTCTTGGATGGGGTTTAACTGAAAATGCAACCTTTTCCGAAATGCTGAGAGAAACAGTGCTGCCTGTAGTAAACCACGAAAAGTGTGAAGAAGCCTACAGAGAAGATCTGCGAACAGTCACCATCACTGGGAATATGTTCTGTGCTGGCCATGATTCGGGTTCCACTGATACATGCATAGGAGACAGTGGAGGTCCTTTTATGTTTTCAGTGGGACCTCCAAATGACAAACGCTGGTATGTGGAAGGTCTTGTCAGTTGGGGAAGTGAGTCTGGATGTGCAAAAGCTAAACGCTATTCTGGCTTCACTAAAGTAGGCAGATTTGTACCTTGGATTAATATGTTTATTTAAAATATATAAGGATAGCTTGACAAATAAGTGGATTGGACCTACAGTTTCAGTACAAGTAGAAATAACAGATTTTACTGATTAATATACTTATTCTAATGTGTATGTTCTTTGTTACATGCTTACGACATATAGTTCTGTGATTTTCATGCATTCAGTATAATAGAGGAAACAAGAATTTGAATCATAAAGCACACAATATTTTCTTCATAACTAATCTAAATTGGATAAGGGAAGTATGGAAAATGGAACTGATTATCTTATCAAATTGTGAAATTGATAATTAAAAATAACACATAAAATAATTGCTTTTAGGATCCCAACAAGCAAAACCCACTTATGATATAATTATCACATAAATTGTAAAGTTCCTAACTCTCAGCATAAATTTGTTGAACACATAATATATTTAATTTTCAAAAGACTAATAAACAAAAGTTGGAAATTTAATAATAATTAAATTTAAGACCCTACTATATAATAGAATCAAAGGGTATTTATTTCTATTGCACATTATATTATGACTTTCTTTGAATATAACTTTCTTTCATAAATATAATTTGCAGACAAGAACAAAATCTACCTAGCAATTTATTTTTACAATATCTTTCAAAGAACTATTTGGATAAAAATACAACTATAAAACGAATGATGTATTGTAATATAAAGATTTTTTTTAATGTAAATAGTAGGTGGGCAGCAAACACCATTGCAACTCTTGAAGGTCAAACTATCTTTTTGAAAAGCTCTGAATGACATATTACTTCTTATAAATTGAACTAAAAAACATTATTAACTAATGGTCCAAGGTACAAATATACACTACACCTGGTTAATATTTACATACCTTTTAAAGACAATTATAATTGCACCTACAAATGTATATACAGTATTAAATTTATAAATAATAAAATCATTAAGATACTCTTTCTATTCTCTATCTTAGAGAAGTTTACCAGTTAATTATTTAATTGGTATTTTTAATAATAATTGAAATTAACTTATTATTAAAATTACAAATTTTAATACATTGTTCAATATTCTACAAAGTTTTCACAAGAAAAACAAACATTGTATAAGAAATGTTTTAATATTTACATTTTTGTAAAATGTCAATTTACATAAAATGTCTCAAATGAAATGTTCTTTCATCAACATAACGTGGAATATAAATAAAAAAGTTTTTTTTTTTTTTTTTTTGTTGATGTTATACCTATTTATTACTTAATTTTCTTTTTCTATTTGAAGACTTGCCTGCTTTCTGATCTTCTTTAAATTTTAGCTTCTTCCCATGCTTTTTATTTGCTTTATTACCTTGGTTAGAGTGTTTTATATTATCTTCTTCATTCTCAGAATCGGTTTTAGTTTCATCAGCTGAAATACCATTAGATTTCAAATCTAGATAAAGAAAAATTGCATATTAAACATCATGCTTTTTAAAAATTTGAATGAACACTTCTTTAAAATCTGATTAAATTCATAATAATGTATGCCTGAATAAAAGCAACATTTTCAAAATTTAGCCTTTAAAAACTATTTTTAAACAATATTGGACTTGATAAAATATAAAGTAAAAAAAGACATTAAGAACTTCATCAATACAGTATCATCTAAACTTCATAATTTGAATTCTATAAACATGGCTTCCATAATGATCCATAATGTTAGAAGTATTTAATACAATCCCAGAAGGTGTAACATTGCTGACTCGCACACAAAAACATTCTTTGTTGGTGGTCTTAGCATTATACAGGGTCAAATAAAAAATCAAACCATAACAAGAAATCTACATATTTTAGAACTTACAGGTATAAAGCTTTTGCACTATTTCATGACTTGGCAGAGAACACACTATAATGCACACTTTGGGAAATCACTGGTCTAAACCAATGCACAAAAATAAATAAAAAACATATACCTAAATTAGTCATCTTTGTTTTTTCAGTATCATCCTCAGATTTGATATCTTTTGAAACTGTTTTCTTCTTCCTTTTCTCTTTTTTTGGACTTATTGGATTTCCTTCATCATATTCAATTTTAACTTTAGTTTCATCATCAGGATCCATTTGTTTTCTTTTATTCCCTCTCTTGGCCACTTGATCTGCTTCTTCGTCATTTTCAGATTTAACCTTCTCATTTTCAGGTTTACCTGTGAATTAATTTATTATAATTTCATATATTTTGGAGAATTTTGTTAAATTTGAAATTAATTTTGAAATATGTTTCTAAATTCTACATCTACTTAAAAAAATGTTGCAACTTACTTTCACCAGGTATAACATTGCTAAATTTTTTAAGCTTGCACACAAAGAAACCATCCATATTATGAATGTGAGGATAAAAACGACGCCCCAGCTTCAAAGAGGGATGAAACCTGTGTTCTCTATATCTGAAATAAGCATTTAGCTTCAAGTTAGTTTCTTTAAAAGAAAAGTTAATATTTTTTCATAAAAATAGATTTTGATACACAATTACCCAAATCATTACCTTGACAATCCTTCTTTACCAAAATCTAAACCGGAAGGAACCACTTTCACATTCCTTTTATTAAGTGCATAATTTATTACACACTCATTTTCTTCAGGCTTTAAAAAAAAAGAAAAATATATAATGAGCACATACATAAAATAATGTTTTGTTTTTTTTTTTAATTGCAATGTTGAGATTTTTAAAATTAATCTTTGTTTTGTGGATGGTCTCTATTCTATGTATTTACTTCAAACACAACAATATTTATAATATTCATGAACAAATATAAATCTATCTTTATTAAATAAATCTAAGTTGATTTATTATTCTAAAGTTTTAGTGACAAGTGTCTTAGTATTTTGTTTTTTAATATCTAAATGTAAATTAAAGGATTGAGAAAGAATATTTACCAATATAGAGCAAGTAGAATATACAATAAAGCCACCAGTTTTAGAATGGGCATTTGTGCAATCGATGGCTGCTAATAGCAATTGTTTTTGCATTGTAGAACAACGTATAATGTCTTTTTCATCCTAAAGACAGAAAAAGCAGAATATTTAAATAAATTCATTGTTTCCATTTTATGTACACATTGTTCAAAACTTTGATTGAAATATACAACAAAAAAAAAATAAAATAAAAATATTTACTTTAGAAGCTTTAACACTAGGATCTTTAGACACAACTCCTGTTCCACTGCATGGAGCATCACACATGACTCTATCAAAACCTGTCATCAACTAAAAAAGACATTTTTTTTTTTTAAATTTCATTATAAGAAAAGTTTTTACATTATCACATTATTTGAATTAAAATATTTTCCAGAAATAATCAGTAACAATGACAAATGAATATTATTTAAATAATTTTAAGATTTCATTAATAAAAAAATTATCAAGCAAATAAATTTCTTAATAAAAAATGTTAATATCCGCATTAAAAGATCTTTTTTGCTACCTTTGGAAATTTTCGTCCATCTTCAATGGAAACAATTGTGTTTGTAATACCAAGTCTATGCAAATTGCCAACAATAGCTTTTGCTCTGTCTTTTACAGCATCATTAGCAAATAAAACACCAGTATTTTTCATTAAGGCAGCTGTAAAAAAAAAAAAATTATTAAAATAAAAAGCAAAAACAGACTAACATTGTATATGTTACACAGCAGCATACTAAAAAATATATAAATTGCAGTAGAAAAATTTCTATTATCATTTAGAACTAGTTGATTCATTTACAAAATGGATATTAGATAATGTATCATTTTTATTTGAGATATTTTTCAATATTATCACAATAAATGTAAAATCATAAATTTTATTTATCAATTTTTATAAATTACGATTCATTGATAAAAATTATATACATTTTTATTTGATGTAAGTATTTATAACTTATTTATCAGCACATAAATAATTACATACAAAAATACAATTTTCTTTAATTAAACATGGTTTTTATGTACTTTTTCTAACATTTTTTCTAATCTGTAAATTAACAGTTCACCAACTTATCTGTAATTCTTTTATATTAATGGTATTGATTTCTAGATTTAGTTTTCTGGGAATTTTTTCCCATCACTAATTTATCCCAGCAGAGAATTTGGAAAAGCAGAGAACTTGGTAAATCCTTAGACACCGCTGTAAGAACTTCAAGGGAGATGGAAAATAATTCAAGTTATAGAGACTTATGGAGGATTTCGGCTTAAGTGGATTTTGTAAGGAAATATTCGACTTGTAGAGGTCAAATTCTTTTAACTTATTTTGAGTTAGAGAGTTAAAATAAATAAAAAATTTAAGTTACAGAGGTAATAAACATGTTTATTTGCAACTTAAAAGTATGTACTACAATAAAAAATCAAAATAATTCGAAACAACATTAAAATTATAAAAATTATGTATTAAAAAAAAAATTATTTTTGCTTTAGACAATTTAATCGTTCTATAGCATTATCTAAGCTATAAGAGCAGAAAATTCTTTTTCTTCCGGAGTTACTATTTCATAAAATTGGTTATTCTATTTACTATATACTCATACACTGTTTTCTATGAAACAATGACGTTCATTGTCGGCAAATCCTTAAAGTCGGTAACTTATTTTTCTTCGAGCTATAGAGGTAATTAGTTTCAAATGATCGAGCTGTAAAAAGGTTGTAAAAATCAAACATTGCTAATGTTCGAGATACAGAGGTCCAATTTTTTTTTTTTTTCATGTTACGGAGGAAAAATATATAAATATAAATATATATATCAAATTGAAATTTCGAGTAATGAAGATTTTGGGGCTTGAAGAGAACAAATTTTTTTTTTCGAGTTTTGGAGATTTTCGACTGTCTTATAAATTTTAAATTGAGGATCACTGTTCTTTTCGTATATATGCATTTGAATATCTTCAGCCAACATAATGTCTAACCATCCCTTATTCTCTATGGTGCACCCTGGATTCATCTTGCCCTTCTAGATACAAATGACCTCAAATAAAATGCTTAGCATTTGACCAACAACAAAAACATTTAATAAAACAAAACAAATAAAATTATTTTATACCAATGTGAGTAGATTTGCCACCAGGAGCAGAACACATGTCCAAAACCCTTTCATTTTCCCTTGGTGCAAGAGACATTACAGGTAATAGGGATGCAGCCCCTTGAAGAATATAATGGCCAGCAAGATACTCAGGTGTTGCACCTGTTAAAATACAAAATATAAATGCATTTAAAATTAAATTTTCAAGTATTCACTGAAAACCAACATAATTTTTCTTTATATATTTGGAAAAGAGTATCAAAGCAATATCATAAAATTTTTTAAATATTGAATTATGAATTATTACAGCAGCAACAAAAATTATTAACATACCTACTGGAACCTGAGAATCATAAACAATCAAACCAACTTTAGTCCACTTTCCTAGAGGATCTAGATTAACTCCTCGATTGATTAAAGCCTAAACAAACACATGACAAGTTCAGTGCATTTTCAATATAATTTTTTTTATTTACAAGATTTTTTTAATATTGTTACAAAATAAAAAATATCTATATAAATCAATCAGCATGCTTCTATAAAAATTAATGATATTTTATAATACAATTAAAGAAATTTTTTAAAGTTGAACAATTTTCTTTAGAAATCAAGAATCAAATAACTTAAAAACTTCACTTTTTTATGTTAAACTTGAAGTCAAATGCTACAAATTTTTAGTTTCCTTATTGAATATTGTTAAATGTAAATTTCTTTCTTCTATATTTAAATGCCTTTTTAAATCATATTATTGTAATTTACTATCTACAATCTGTACTTGCAATTTTTAGTGACAAAAATTAAAAGCTCTTGTACAATCTACAATGGTACATAATTTGAAGATAATCGATACGTGTTGGTTTGTTTTCTTTTGTCAAACTTTTATCAATCAAAATTATTTTTTTACCCGTGGTTGAAATAAATTAATATAACATTTTTGAAAAATTATTTTAAGAGCTTTTTTTTTGATTCTGCAAAAATAAAAAAATTAACATATAATATATTGAAAATTGTGAAGAGAAGCAAACTTTCTCCCATAACTTTGATTTAGAAGTCTTTTTCAAAAGCAGTTAAATTTATAAAAGCATTCAGCAGAAGAAACACATTCATAATATTAGAATTTCCTATATTCATAAACTTCTCTTTAGAAGCTGCTTCCTTCCCCTTCAATCATGAGTATGTATGGGCTTGGCCAGTGGGATAAGAAACAAACACTTCTCTTTCTCCATACACACCTCTACCAACATATATACAATCAAAATACTGATATACAGTTATAATATAACAAATTCAATCAAAAGATTGCATGCCATTTATATTTATGAACTATGACTCCAAATGTAATTGCAGGCACATTACGAATTAGCAGACAGACATTGAGAACAGTGAGACCCTCCCCAAGTCACTCAAATCAATAGAATTACATTGAGGAATATACATGGAAAAGTTGTGAAGAAAACGAAAAATAGTTCCTTTTCAAATTTCATACAAATTTAAACAAGTTTCCAGAAAGCATTTTCATTACTTTTATGTCTTGGATCTTATTTTTTTTTATCCAAATGTTCACAACAGCCATTGTGTATCCCATTGTAAAAAAAAAAAAAAAAAAAAAAATAGCTATGTTTTATTCTCCACAGGTTACAAAATTTACCTTTATTTTTAGAATAAATACTTGCCTCTTTCTCACATTTTTTCATTTCATTACCTCCATATAAATGGACACTTCTCCATACTAATGAACTTATCAGCATATAACCACAATTTTTAACATATAATTTGCAGATTATAGGTAGAAAATTACAGTAAAATATTAGTAGCACAGAATAATATATATACCTGAGCTAAATCTCCACGTCTTGTTTTCAACGTATTTGTACGAATAGTAAGTGGACGCTTAATTTCATTGGCCTCAAGCAATTCAATCAACTACACATGAAAAAAAGAAAAGGTATTTTTTAATAATAAATTACATATTACTAAAAGTAATTTTTTTCCCCTT
>BPLR01015846.1:0-30339 GCA_021605095.1 Caerostris extrusa
ACATTTGTCAAAAATAATCGATGTTTATCAATAGCTATTATGTTTTTACTATAGTTGCTGTAAGGTGCAAAGAATACATTTGGGGGAAAAAAGTGTTAATTTTCTATAGATATTTAATTTCTTTCATATGTGGGCCATCATAAAATTAAATATGTATATGTATACTTCTTATATATATATGAAAATAATTAGTTGAGGACGAGATACATTTACCATAAATTTCAAATTATTTTATTTTTGAATGTGTTAAAAATAAATAAAGAATAAATTAAAAACGATGCAATAACACAACCACTTTAATTCTGTTTCAGACAGTAGAAAAAGTAATGTATAAGTTCAGCTGAAAGCACTTACAATACATTGATTTTACACAGTAGTGTAATTTTCATTGGAAATAAACTTCTTTTAGCTGTTGAATTTCACAAATATATTTTGTTAAAAAAGGGTATCAATTTTACCTAAAGTATTAAAAAAGACTGATTTTTTTTTTTTTACAATTATTTATCGGGTTTGGTTTGTCGCTCACAGTCATCTTGTGCACAATTTGGGCTAAACAGACCAGGACCTGCAGTTTAAAGTGGATTCCGAACCACTACAAACATCCTATGCCACCGCCGGACTCGAATAACCCGAGAAACCTGTGTGACGGTACCGAACATCAGAGAGCTGGCCATTCGGCCATTCAGGTCCAATTATTTATTGGAGAATAGTTTTTATACTTAGCGCTATGAATTCAAAGATAAAATATTCTTAAAGTTAGAGTTGTTCTACAGTTCTACTAGGTAGTATCATGTTTAACTTGGGAAAGTATATATCTTTTTCATGGGA
This sequence comes from Caerostris extrusa, assembly GCA_021605095.1. Lineage (NCBI taxonomy): Eukaryota > Metazoa > Arthropoda > Arachnida > Araneae > Araneidae > Caerostris > Caerostris extrusa. The sequence goes on from BPLR01015846.1 coordinate 829, forward strand.
GATTTTTAACATATAATAAAAACCACTATTCTATATTTTTTTAAACTCTTTATACAACTAACAACGATTTATGTTAATTTTTAAATAAAATCTCTTGCTCAGAAAAAAAAAATAATATATCTAGCTACTGTGACATTTAATTAAACATGAAATTTTTTGGGGGAGTATGGTAACTGATTTCTGAACGTAAAAGGAGAGAGAGAAAATAAGAGTAACAATTATAAAATAACATTTCATATATATATATATATATATATTTGTAATATTTAAAAAAACATTGAATGTTATAATGTGGAGATGGAAATAAATTTATTAGATCAAATAAACAAGCCACACTGAAAACTTAAATTTTTATTTATTATTTATACTCTTTTCCTGCATAGTTAAGGTGAATTGTTATACTTCAAGATGTCATCTAAATTCCCTTATGGACAAATTTAACAATAGTGAAAATAGATCTTTCTATCAACATACATTCTTTGGTAATGATTCTGAATGCACATAGTAGTACAATGCGTGATACAATATAAGTACTAGGGTTTAATATACATACACCTAGGAAAACATTACAAGCTTTTAAAAAGCTGTTAAAATCAATTGACATTTAACCATTTATAAATAATAATATTCAGAGCTAAAACACTGATCTATAACACCGAAAGATTATTAGGATTCTAATACAAATTATTACCAAACAGAAACTTAAATGCTGTTTATAAAAATTAACAGAATTAAAAAAAAATATCAATTTATTTAACAAAGTGAATTATAGAAGCAAGCAAATAGAATTTTTAAACCTATGATTGAAGCAAATGAAAATAAGATCATTATTTTATTTGTTAATCATTTCTTCTTTTAAATGTCATAGTGGCATTTCAATTAACATAAACATTTTTATGTAAAAATAGATATTTAATATATTCATCAATGTTTATTTTACTTGTAAAATTTTCTTTTCATTTATAAACTAAACTTTTAATATTTCTCAATAAAAAAAATGAAGCTTTTAATCAAAAAAAAAAAAATTTTTTGTATAATATAAGGTAGATACTAATATTTAAGAATTCCAAACACTGATAGTTAATTATTTTTTTCTTAGGCAGTATTTCTTTTATATGCATTCAAGTCACTCCATAAGCATTAATAATTAGAAATCGAAACCAGGAATTATTAAAAAAAGCATCTTAAATCCTCAAAATATTTAACTGTGAATGCAGGCAATTTAAAAACATATACAAGTCTTGGTTACTACTCCCAATACAACCCATGATTCTGCAATGCAAACTCAAATATTTCATCTAATTGAAACTTCTAAAAATAAAAATTCCGATTTCTGCAAGTTTGTAAGGTTATTCCTTTAATTTTTATCTGGTTCATTTCTGCATAAAATTAAAAGCCATAATCAATTACTAAAAAACTTGAATTGAACTTTCCATAAACTCTTCAAACAAATTAAATAATCACTGCACAAACTAAAATCCTAACTAACCAGCCTTGGAGCAATTAAAGAAAAGAAATTCAACAGTCTGATTTGACAAACACACCTTTGAAAGTATTAAATGTAATGCAAATTACCTTAAACACTGTTTCAAATTATTTTTATTCTTATTTAAATTCAAAAGGCATCTTAGCATAATTAATGCATAAAAAAAAAAAATAGAGCTAACATTTGTATTGTTTTCCTTTAATTGATATTTTTTATTCTTAAGTTACAATTTTTTTGGACCTAAAATTCCTTATAAAAAATTTTGAATTTAAACTAGTTGAAATAGATTATTTCTACTTTTGTAGTAAACATTAAAAATTAACCCCAAATAGTGATACTTTTCTGTGGTTTAATAATGGTAATATCCATAAGTTTTTTTATGTGTAGCAATAAAACTATAGGGAATTATACTTAATAGCAACACTTTAATTTTTTGGTAATAAAATAAACTCTGGGATCTTTAAAAAAAAAAAAAAAAAATAGGAGAATTAAATCAAAGCTGCTTGTTTCTCTATATTTTAAATAGTAAAAATATACTCAAGAGTGTTTGGAGGTTGATTAAGAATTACTTCAGATTTGATATTTTTAAGTTTTAATAAAATTTTGATATGTTTTATATTTTGATATAAATCCCTTTGGATAATACAATGTACAAAAAAGCAAATTATTTAATTTTTGAATAATTATAGAAATTCCAAAATCCGATTCTTAATTGTTTTACAAGTTAGTTCAGATCACACACAAAAGGTTATCACAATTTAACCAATGGAATGGTTTGACAAAGATCCAATTTTTTTTTTTATGTGTATACATACTAAGGTAGTGTTTTATGATATACAAAATATTACCCTATTAATAATACATCTACAGCATTTAAGAAAATTTGAAAAAGAGATTGATGTGATATGCAATAAACAGTAAGCAAATATTCAAAAACATCCAATTTTTCAAAACTATGTTCTTACAAATATCTACTAATGCTCTGAATGAATTAAATCACAAATACTATACTTACTAAATAACATTATTTTACTAATATAGTATGCAATATTTGTTTAAATGCACATGAATTTCAAACACTACAAAAAGTATTGCTTATTAGAAACAAAATATTTTATGTCTTAAGTGTAAAAATACTGTGCGAATATGAGTTGCACCTAAACTTAGAATGTTTTTGAGCAAAGTTTATTTGAATCACAACAAATTTTAACAATAAAGAATGCATCAATGTAAATTTCCTATTATGTATGCTTAAAAAGATTGACAAATTAATTCTATATGAAAAATATCCACAGTACAATTTAAAGCGACAATAATTACTAATTTTTTCACTGTAATTTAAATTAGCTATGTTTAAAAATAAATATTTATGAATTGTTATTAATGAATAATGCACATGTTTAAAAATAATTAAGTGAAACTAAATCGGAAAGAATTAAATTAAAAATAAAGGAAGGTGTGTGTAAAACAGTACAGCAAGCTGACATAAAATATCTCGATTAACTATGTGCATGTTAAATATAAAGCAATAGCACCTCTTTAAATCAAAAAATAATACACAAAAAGAACATTTAAAATCATTAATTCTATTAGACATGAAAAAATTTTAATTCATAAAATTTGAATTGATATTCATAAGATAAATTAATATTGTAACAAAATGACTTTTTAGATTTTCTTTAGTAAGAGATATATCAGCAAAACAGATATAAAAATTTCATGAAACTGAAAATCATATATAATCTAATATTAATAAAATTTAAATACATTGAAATAGCTGAAAAAACACAAAATTATAAATTTGGCACATAAAATTTAAATTCTACTTTTCTATAACTAAATATAATCATATTTTGAAAAAAATTAAAAATAGGAAGAAAAAAGAAACAATGTAAAATTAAATACTTAATCTCATACACAATTACATAATGTGTTCGATACAAGCAATATTACTTTGATGATGTCTATTGACATGAACACTACTGTACTCGAGCATGCAAGAACTACTTTTTCAACTACAGTAAAATATTTTAGGTTCAAGCATTTGGCACAAAAACCTTTTTTGGACATCTTTCTTTACATTATTGCTTATTGATTTTCATTGGTATGGAATCCTCCAAAAATGGCTATATAAACATCAATATTTGTAAATGACTTAAAATGCTGACTAAATAATTTGTATTATTTTTAAAATGAAGAGGGAGATTGTCCATGCAATCTATCATTCGTAGAATATAGTCAAGCAGCTAAATACTATTTGCATAGATATAATATAGTATTGCAGGTAATTCAGAGATCAAACACTGATTATGACAGTCTCACAACAGTTTAACTTGAAAGGCACATACTAATCATGTGAGGATACAGAGATCATTCAATTAAAATGATTGTACATTTGAATTTGATTAAATACATGGTTCCAACATAGTGTCTAAAAAAATTCCGAGTAATTTCATTCATTTTCTCAAGTTTCCGAAACTAATTTTTTTATTAATAAATAGACAATTTAGATTTCATTCTAGATAAAAAAATGTTGAGATAAATAAAACAAAACCTCAAATTAGGCTCATATTAAGAAATAAAAACATCCAATGTATTCTATACTTTTTCATTGGTGCAACAGCCCCATGGTAGGCCAAGGCTGTCTGTCTACTGGCAGATTTCGAGACTGATGTTTTCTTTTCACACGGTAGGGTTGTCCAGCCCAACCACCAACAGTCATATTAGACATTGAACCTATGGTTTAAAATGGATTTTGAACCACTACAGACATCCACAGCACCGCCAGGGCTCGAATCTGAAACTTGTGCCACAGGGCACCAGAGGAAGCTAGTCACTCGGCCAACAGGCCTCATATTATATATATATACATGAATTATTCAGCAAATATTTAACAGCAATAATTATAATTTTTTTTCAAAGAAATCAATGACGATTTAAGACAATATAAATAATAAATAAAATTCTTAGGATTTTAAACATTTAATTTCTTGGAACTCAGGTATTTTGTGATTTAGAATGGGTCTATAGTCATCAGGATTATAAGGGAGCTTTTTAAAAGTACAATATGTAGGAACCATGTAAATAATAAGCACTTATTTCAAGAATTCATACAAACTACAATGACTCAAAAAAGATAGTCACAATCCGAAAATTACAAATCTTCATGTAATTCTTTAATCCTTCAAAATCAAGAAAAACATGAACAGACTAGATTAGTAATTACTACATCCAAACATTATGAAAGACCAAGATTTTCAAAAAGTTGTTAAGATAAATAAAAATTAGCATAAGCACGCTTTATAAATGAGCATAATAATCAACTTACAATACATCACATAGTAAGACAAAATTTGTATATTCTTTTATCATTAAAGAATATACAAGCAAATGTATATGGGACTTTCAAAAACAATGATCAATTACAATTTTAATACAAATCACACACATATATACATAACAATACATATCACACAACAAAACAACATTTAATCAAAGCCCATAATTTGATCCAACATATAATTATATATTTTTTTTAATTTAATACTGTGAGAAAAATTACATAAAAACATTTTTTAATACTAAGTAATCCTGATTACTTAGCTCTCACAAATCTTTTTTTTTTTAATTTTTATTATTATTATTTCAAAAGGAAAAAAAAAAAAAGTATCTTTATAACATACAAGTTTTTTGGAATATAAAAATATGTACAGCACAAAAACATTTCACTTTTTAATAATCAGTGACACATTTTTTTAATAAAAGTTGCCGAAAAATTCACTTATAGTATTTTGTATGTTATAAATTTTTATCAATTTTTTTCTTAAAAAAAAAAAATTTTTTTTTTATTCAAAAAGAAAACAAAAATATTTAATACATAGATGAGAATGTAATTTTTAAGAGTTTTACATTATTCATATTTTAGAAAAAAAATACTATTTTTTAACAACTATGAAATTTTTAAGTCTAATAAAAAGTTTTTTTTTAAAAAAAATATTCTCTTTCAACATTTAATTTTAAAAATATTTTGTTATCTTATTTCAATAAGTATCCAATCCCATTGCAATAAAATGAGAACAGTAATATAATTATAAAATTTACAAAATCTAAAATCAAATTTACATAATCCCTTTAGCCTTTGAGATTTGAGTTATTTTTCATTTTTTATCTTAATAAAATTATTTAATTTTCTTTACACAAGAATAAACATCTTATAATCAACTTTAAATCTGATTAAAGCAAAGCGTGTATACAGCAATGCTGGTTAACGAGATGGAGTGGATGAATAAATAATATTTTAATTACATCGTTGTTCCACCTCTCCTTCTCCAACTACTTATTTATAAGAAAATGTATAAAATAAATTAGAATATACTAGTAGGAGTTCAATACATAAAACAAAACATGTACTTTCTTTTCATTATAACGACAAAAGAAAAATAATAATAATAGTAATTTTTGCAATTTTCCTAACTACTAAACTTTGATTGAGCTCTATTATTGGCATTTAAATGATCAAACAACTATGATAGTAAGATTCAATACACACTTATTTGTACTTGCTATAATTTAGGCACATTTTCGGACATTTTTCAATGTCCAAATTGTTTCTTGTCTTACTTGTTATTCCCTGAAATATTAGTTAGCAACTTTCTCAAAAATCATAGAATTATTAAAAAAATGATATTTTATCAATATTTATTGAAGCAGAGTTAAATGTGACTTTAAAAAAAAAAAAAATAGTTATAAATCTGAAATCAAATTTTCAAAATTAAAAGAAAAAATCACATGTAAGATTACATTAGACAATGCACTAAAAAAAAAAAAAAAAAAAAAATTAATAGTTAAATAATTTTTTTTTCAAACCAACATTGTGATGATAATTTAGAAGATTTACATAACCTGTGATAATTAAGAATTTTTAAAGAAGTTCATAGAATTTTTTTAATCATTCATAAATTTTCTCATATTAAGTCTGATTTTTTTTGTTTTGTTTTAATTTAAAAAAACAGACAAATAACTTTAAAATTACATAGTATTTAAAATGAAAAGGAAAAAAAAAAAAAAATATATATATATATATATATACAAAGAATTTCAGGGACATTATTTTAAGAAATATTTTATAGAAATAATAATCATACGATATTCTAAATATCTTAATATAATTTAATTAAAAATAAATATCAAGTTCCTCAAAAAAAAAATTGTGACAATTAAAAATAAAATAGTATAACTTTACTTAATATGAGAAAATAAATATCTTAATTGTCTGCATCTAATATTTTTACATAATAAAATATTTTGTCATTTATTCTAAATAATTCAGAAATAACTTGTATAAATTAATAAATAAAAATTTAAAATGACTGCATTCTAAATCACATTCACTCACAATATTTCATACCATATATTTTATGATTAAAATATCACTAAAGAAAATTGTATACAGGTTTCAGATTAAATTTTTTTTTTTTTTACAATTACTAAGAACTATGTATCAAATAATTTAACAATATAAAAACAATTCTTATACTACCATTCAAAACCCTTACACCATTTACATTTAAATGTTTTTGACATTCAGCCACATTTTAGATATAGAAGAATGATAAGTGTAGAATATAAATAGATGGTTTCCATAATTTATATTACTATATAACTATTGCTTATATCACAATGATGAAGATATTTGAAATTAAACTCTTGAGATTTAGTTAAAGAGAATTGAATAATGGAAAAGTTTGTTCAATTTTTTTAATCATCTAGTGTACAAAATGAAAAACTTTTGAGTCAATTCAATATCCTTTGGCAAACGAACATCTGCAAAAAATTAGGTACATAATTTCAACCAAAAATAAATTGACTAGATACATGAAATAATTTTAAAAAAATTGAAATAATATGCAATGTTAGATGTCAAATAGCTTAGAAATCTTTTTCCGCTAATTAATTTTTATTAAAATTCAAATAATCTATGCAAACGAAGAAAATATATAAAAGGCGTTAAAACTCGTAAAATAAATTTGAGATTAAAGCAACTGAATTTTTATTAAACTCTTTTAGAAAAAAATTTAATTATAAAATATTAATTTCTCAAATTATAAATAATAACTCTGAAACCTGAATACAATAATTTAAAAATATCTCAAATGTATAAAAAAAATGATAGAAAAATGGATAACTTTATTCATTTATACCATCACAAATTGAAAAATAATAGTAATTTAACGATGCATTTTATACCACACAGAACTGCAGATTAAAATCCAACAATAGATACATAACAACACTTAAATAGGCAACTATTAACACCCAACAAGTTTATATGCAAAATATTCACTGCTGATAAAGCTTTTGGCAGGAAATATGAAAAATATCTACTAAAAGGAAATTTTAAAATTAGTTGCAATACTTGAAAGATCTATATACAGTGTGATGAAAAGTGATGTTCATTTGCATAGATACTAAAATACATAAGTATATTTCATTGCTCAACAATAACAAAATTAGTTTTGAAGATCAACAGACAAGTTTAAGTGCATAGGTTTCAAGTGATTTAACACTATTTAAACTGTAAGGCCATTCCTTTTAAAAGCCTAGGTTAATGCAGTGTATTCCCCTAAGTCATTGCAGACTAAATATCTATAACAGTTATTGCTATATTTTGTATTGAATTTAACAAATATCAGAAATGCAATTATGGACTAACTTCAGCAGGTGACTTAGAGCTTCCTTCATGAGCCACAGGACTTGTTTGCTTGCCATTAGCAATCTGTTTAATGGACTCTGTGCTGAAAGACGTTATCACAGGAGTGTTTGGAATTTGATTTGTTTCAACAGATGATTTGTTCCCATTGGAGGTTTCAGCTTCCTCCTTTTGATTTGCAACTTTGGTTTGAACTTTACAGGAATCATTTTCATCAGGGATAGCACCCATGTCATTACAGGGTGAAAGTTCCTTGGCCGTGCTGTTTTCCAAGGCCTGCTTCTTCTCTCGGCTTGCAGAGCTGCTTCTTTCTCCTCATTCTGCCTTTTGAGTTCAAGAGCTGCCTCTTGCTTTCCTTTCTTCCAATTGTCGCTGTTTTTGTTGCTCTTGAAGAACTTTGGTATGGGCTTTTTCTTTTTCGACCTTCTCACGGCAGTACTCTCTCAACTTAGAAATATGGGCTCTTGGAAAAGATCCAGGAACTCTGAAAATAGCCTGTGGAGTAAGACATAGAATTGTTGATTATGTTCAGTAAATCAATAAGATTTCAACAAGAAATTAACTTTTATTAAAAACAAATAATTATAGACAAGTAGTAAATTTAAATTTCTACTACTTAAAAAACTTTTTATCATTTTTATACACTAAAAATGACACACAATTGTGTGATATTTCAAATGGTCTCATTTATTCTCTCTCATCATCATCAGGTCATGGCCAGTTATCATGGTTGCAGAATAACTTAATTGCACTGATATTTATGACTAATTATGTTTTATAACTTCAGAAAAGAGTTATCAACAAGAATATTGTACATTTCCTGATAATTCACAATAAAATTGTCCTACAAGTAGAAAATTTTTGACAATAATAAATTTCATTTTCTTAAAATTTGTATTGTAAATACAACTTACTGTCATCATTTTTTAAAATTTTATGTGGGGATCATTGAAATGAAAAACAACAATGGATAAGTCATACATAAAGTAATTTATAACCTTTGAATCCCAAACAAACACATTTCTGAAGGAATTAATGTTTTTGTTAAGACATACATGTTACAATAAAAGGAAAATAATGGCTTTCTTCTTTTCATTTAATAAAAGAATATGGCAAACTCGAATGTCTATTTAAAATTAATAGATACTAAAAATGCATTAAAATGAAATTTATGTTCATTAATAAAATTTTATTTCTAAAAAATTAATTCTAAATAGTATACTTACACAAAATATGAGTTTTGAGTTACCATAAATTGGTTATTAGAATATTTTGAAAAGATATAAATGTGTTTGGTTTTAAATGCAATATTTTTTATATTTAAAATTATTTTCTAATAGGATATATGAATGGACAAATTTTTAAATAGAAAGTATTTTTAAGTAAAATTAAAGGGTAAAGTAATTAAAGGGTTTTGAAATGTACAATTTTTAAAAACAAAGCATACAATTAATTGTAAATAATTGTGTTGAGTTATAATATATTTCATCATTAAAATAATAATAGTTCTTTAGTTATAAAGACTTAAATTATTTATTCTTATGATCACTTACATCTATGATGACTAAAAATTATTAAACATTTTTAATTCTGTTGTTCATTGAAGAAATTGTGGAAATGTCAGAAAACATATGCTAGGAATCAATATTAGTAAGTTATGAAGACAATAAATTACCACTAAAATAGAAATAATTTCTAAAAATAAAATTTAAAAAAAAAAATAATAAATGAATAATAGCCACGTGCCTATTTAATTAAAAAAACACAAGCATTTTTTTATTCTTATGTTAAATATTAATCAGATTTTTCATATATTTTCCCTTTTTAATTTTGATTTAATTATTTATGTGATAATAAAAACTCATAAATGATTATAAAAATTTATATTTTTAATTGTAAAGTTAAACAGGAATTATTCAAAAATATTAAATAATAAAAATACTTAACTTATAACTGATATATGAATAAATGATTAAATGAAGGACAATCACATAAGCATATTAATAAACTCACTTGCATGAAAGAATGACATTCAGTAACAGTAGCACCAAGTGGAAGAGATTTGAACACTTCAGTAATTTCAACAAAATTTTTTGCAGCTAATATTTTGTCTTGATTTTTCATAACAGGGTAACAGCTACCCTTAATAAGACTTTTGAACCTTCATAAAATAAACAGTCCCAAATACGTAAAACTGTCTGAAAAAAAAAAAGATTTTTAATCGTAAAGAAATTAACTTAAAACAAAATATTTTACATAAAAGGCACAGTTTTTAAAATTTTTAATAAATAAATTATTAAAAAAAATATAATACAATGAATTTTTAAATCTTAAATAGATTTTATTGAATTTAAGCAATAAATCAAACAGTGAAGTTCCTACAAGTGGTTATTTTTCAAAAGACCCATTGTCATTCCATAGAGCCAATATTAAATAAACTCCAACAGTGACTAATTAGCCTCCAAGAGAGATTGATGTTTTGATTAACAGAATTATGTTACCTTCTCAAATATTTTTTACCATGAGTTTGAATATTAAAATATGCTAACATTTAGATATCCTTGTGAAGAAGAGCAGACATGCCACACAGCAGATTGTCCAATTTTGTTTGGGGAGTGGGAAACACTAAAAATTTTGTTACTTCATGTAATTGAGGTACCACTATGGATTACATTTTCTTCTTTTTCTTTCATGAATTTTATTTCACCTTTGAATTTTGCAATCATCAGAGAAGCATTTTAAATTCTGCATTTAACAATGCAAAAGTGTTTTCATTTGAAACCTCTTCACTAAGTTTTAGAAGTATGAGTATCTAAGTAGCTAATTGGAATTTTTTTTTTTTTTTTTACTGTATGTGAAATTACTGCAATCTGTCAGGAGAGTGAATTTCAAACATTTTAAAATTTTATTATTCTTTCTGTTGATGATTTTGAAAAGCTTTTGATGATTGTTGTAATTTTTTGAGTAGAAAAGCGTAATAATAAAATTTAAGTATTGCATCAAAATACAGCCGCCTATAGTTTGATGCAATATTTAAATCTAGGAAGATTTTTTGAAAAGAGATCCCATGCAACATATTGCAGATAATGGAAATTATGTTCCATTAAAAAGTAAAATACGAATGTTTTAAAGAATACAATGGATTTCAATAGAAGCAACTAGTAAATAAATGTCTAAGAACTTGACCTATTTTCATTCGGCTCATGAAATCCATAACTTGGTAAGTTTTAAAAATAGTATTCTGTTATCACTATTCCAGTGAGTAATGGCTTTCTGAAAGACTTTTCTAAGCAGAGTGAATTATTGAAAAAAAAAAAAAAAAAAAAAATATTTGATACAAATTGCAAAAAGTGAAATCCAATTGTTTTCAAATAAACAATGGAGAATTTACATTTACACCACCCTTATTAGCTAGCCATGCTTCCACTGGAAGGGATTGATAATATTTAAAAAAAATTATTTACCATTATATTATTAAGAGGGAGAGAAAAAAAAAAAAAAAAGCTCCACTGAAAAGAGCTAATTTTTAAAAAATTAAAACTAATTTTTAAAGATGTATCTATGTTCCAGAAAGCAATAATAAACAGAGAATTTTTTTTTATTATTAATTGTATAAGTGAAACCTATTAATTATTGTGATTACCTCAGTGTTTTTTCATCTTTTTATTAGTCATACATATGGTAGGTGAATATATATGAACATATATATTCACCCACCTCCAAGAAGGGGCTAGAGGTGGCTGAGAGCCAAAAACTACTAAACTGCTTAACAAAAACGAGATCATTTTTGCAATGGTCCCAGGCCACTGCGATGAGCAGGGAAATGAAAAGGCAGATGCTCTAGTCAAGCAAGGATACAATATGAACCAGCTAGATCGGCCTCTCACCTACAGCACCATTAACAGAACTGTGACCAGTTATGTCAATAATTCAAGAAAGCAGGCCATCAAGGGTAAAAGGTGGGAGAATCTCAACATACTGAAGGATCTCCCTAGGAGCGTCACTGTTGCCACCTACTGAATGGCTATGAGGCACGACTACCTACAAGAGCATCTTAGTCGCTGACTCTCCACCAAGCTGCCCACTTTGATCCGACTCCAACGGCATTGCAGACCACCTACTATCTTCCAGTGCACTTGACACCGCCGACCATGACAGAAGCTACGAGGGATGGCAAATCTTTATTGGACGGCACACCGTCGAATAGCCGAGGCCAAGGAAGGGTGTTGGTTAAAGTGAAGTGAAGGGCTTGAGTCCCAGCGGTGCCATGGATGTTTATAGCAGTGCGGAATCATTAACTTTAAAACCACAGCTCTCGGTCTAATATGACTGTAGAGCATTCAGCATACGGTTGATAACCCTACCCTATAAAAAGGAAAACATCTCCTGTTTCAAATCTGCTACAAGGCAGACACCATGGGGCTGTTGCGCCAATGATAATGAAAAAAATTTTTTTTTAATTAAATAAAACTAAAAATAATTAAATAAACAGCTGAATGTTGTTACATCAACAATGACAAATTGTAATTGTATTATTATCTTTCCCCTTCTGATGAATTTCAAGAATGATAATGATGCATGGGTTGAAAATGAATTTTACAAAAAAATCAAATTAATACATATTTATAGCTAAATTTATGTTTTATAGATACATGCATTAACAAATAGATAAAATATAAAAAATGGAATATATTAAGGTTGTGTTAAGAAAATTTCATAACTTATTAAAAGTACATTTCAAAGAACATACATACAACTTCAAATTAATTAGTTTTGAGAAAACATTTTCTTCAAATAGATGCATGAGGTAAGTGAAAAAAAAAATGTAGAATATTACAAAAGAGTTGTACAATAAGATAATTTTAAAATATTCTTTTTTTTTTTTTTTTTTTTTTTTTGCCAAGAGTTTAAACATGAGTAAATTTTTTTCATGAAATTAACATTTATTTAACAGAAATGTTACATAAAATACATATGCTTACTTCAATTGGTAGAACTTCAGCAAATAAGCAAATGAACCATTTGCTAACATACATTGACCACGATACACCAGTTTGTACCATATGTTCATGCACTTGAGGAACTTTTGATCTATAATATACAAGATATAAATTATAATAGTACTGATTACAATCTAAAAACAAAATTTATTATTTATAACTAAATATTTTCCGTTATGAAAAAATTTTTGTTTTCTTATTTATGCATTTAATAACTTCCACTTAATATAGAAATCATATCAGTTACATTTAATTCATTGCATAAGAAATGGTGTAATGCATCAGTGACAGAAAAAGTATACTTTTTTTAAAAAATACACAAAAAAAGAAAGAATCATTCAGTGAAATAAGAAAGCTTTTTATTTCAGTGATTAAAACATCTTGATCAACTTAATGATTAAAAAAATTCTGAAACCAAAGAAAACAAAGATTATTAGTACATGAATCAATAAGTCCCGGAACTAATTATTAAAACGACAAATTTTAGAATAGTTTTTCTTTATTCATCAACATAGTCTCCAACAAATTCATTCTACGACAAGAAATCTATCCATTTTTTACGCCGTGCTATGCAGAAATTTATGTTTGGCCACAAAATAGGTGTTAGTTTCAGCACTCACTTCCTCATTGCAGCCAAATTTCTTTCCATGGAACATCTTCTTGAAGTCTCTGAATATCCAATAGTCGTTGAAAGTAAAATCTGAGAATACAGTAGGAGTGGAAGAAATTCGAAAATCCAATTCATGTAATTTGTCTATTGCAACCATCCACTTGTGACAATGAATTGTCTTGATCGAAAAGCAAATTTTTCTTCAAATAAGACTACTTTCAAACGCTCCAATAATGCTGTGTAATATTTGTTATTGATGATTTTTTCCTTTACAAGGTAGTCGATGAATATCTTATGCACATGCCAAAATATGGTGGCCATAACCTAAGGCTGAAGGTTACATATTCAGTTGCTTTGGACAGCTCTCATTGACTACTCTACACTCAACTGACTGCTGATTTGATTCCAGAATGTAGTAGTAAATCCATGTTTCATCCATTGTCAGATACTGATGCAAAAATTCCTGTTTACTTCATATAAACAGTAATAAACATAGCTCTGAAACATTGACAAGTTATTGTTTTTGCTCCATTGTCAGAGAATGTGGCACCCATTTGGAAGAAAGTTTTTTTTCGTGCCTAAATGTTCATGGATTATGGTGTAAACATTGCCAAATGATATCTTCAGGATGTCGGTTACCTCATGCACTTCATGTTGCGATAGTCCATCACAATTTTGAGGGGTTTTCATAAATATTTTCTGAGTAACAGCCTCTCATTTGATGACCAGAGCATTCAGTACCATTTGTATCTGTATTACTGGATTTGAAATCTATATACCACTGACAGATAGTCGCTTTCCAACAGAGCTGAGCCCAAATAAAAGAGACCTTGCAAGACATCGCTGAACTTGAACAGTATTTTCCCCCATTGTTATGAAAATTACAAAAAGTCGAGTACACTTAAATCATTGTCATTTGAAAAAAAAATAAATAAATAATCGAAATGCTATAAAATTTTGACTGGAGTCGCTTTTTGAGGTTACTAACCAAAGATGGTATGAATATGTAATTAAAGAAACCCTTTATTAGTTAGACACAGGACTTATTGAACAATGTGTTATATTATGACATTTCTTCTATTTGTAATGATGAACTTTGCAATAACTTTTAAGAATTTATATACCTTATGTTCAATTTTTCTTTCAAAAATAGCCAAATAAGTTAAAGGTGGAACACTCTTGGTTTTAAATTAAAATCCTTTTATTGACTAATTTTTGTATTACATAAAATAATAATTAATTTGTATTTTAAAATTATTGTGAGTAATTAAATAAATTTAAAAACTTAATTAAATACAAAAATAATTTTTACAAAGCATATAAACAAAAATAACTAATAAATATTAATTTTTAATAGATTTATGATAAACACAATTATAAAAAAAATGTGAGTATAAAATTCTTGATTAATTATAAATTTTAAAATGGCTGGTTCAGCTTAAGTTTATTAGCCTTACTAATATTTTCAAAAGATACATGAAAAATTATGCATATAAGTTTAAAATATACAGGAAAAGCTGTGACTTCTAAAGAACAATTAATACTTCAAAAAAGTTATAAAAAACATTATAAAAAAGGCATAAATAATATGAGCAATGATATAAGAACCTAATAAGTTCTTCAAGAACTCCAATGTCAGTTAAAAGCCCAGTCATTTCTTTTGTATAAAAATCAGGAAGAATTCTTTTCCACCAGGCTTTGTAATAACCAAAATGTCATATCTTCATTATCAGTGACAAGCAGCATTATTCCTGCAATAAAAAGTTTAAACCCTAAAACAAAATAAATAAATAAATACAAAAATAAGAAATTGAATAAATTTACATTTTGCAAAAAAAAATTACTATGATCATATAATAATATTCTGCAATTTTTTTTTTTTTCCAAAGATTATTCAAAAACATATACCCTGTTCTATTAAAAGTAAATAAATATAAATTTAAAAACTACAATAAAAATTTATAGTAGTTTTTATATAAGTCAGACAAAACAAAATGAATTTTAAAAATTATAATATCAAAATTAAGAATTTTAATGCCTTTTGGCAACGCAATTTCATTTATAAAAAAAATAACAATAAAATAAAAATATTTTTTAAACTTTTTTATTGAATGATTCTTGTAATTGTAATAAACTGCTTCACATTAAATGACATTTTATAAAAAAATATATCAGTATTAAGCCAAATAAGAACATTCTATAGCATTTTATTGCTTATTCTGTTTGCATATAGGTGTCAAATAAAGAGAAGTATGAAATCCCACAACATATGGAATATTATACTGTAAACTTGAACATTTTGCTACCTGAAGTCACAAGAAACATTAAAGATGCATTTGGGAATGATACAACTAATGTTTCCACAGTAAGATGATGATTTGAGAAGTTTAAATTAGGAGATATGAGCCTAGTAAATGAATATGTGGATGATTTGAAAGCATCCTTTGCAACGATGTTCTGAAGGTAAAAGAAAAACTAACTCTACAATAACTTTTAGAGAACTTATTGATCTTGAGTAATCATAAAAATAGATTCAAGGCATCTTACAACACTTGGTGAAAAAAACTTGACAAATGGGTTCCAATTAACACACAGAAATTATTCTATTTTGGACTGTATCGTTATTTGTATTGAAAAGTGGATATTGTATGATAATTTTAAAAACACAGCAAAGTGACTAGATGCAAATGAAAAACCTAAAAATGCCCCCCTTCCCCAGACCAAGTTTACAACCAAAGAAGAGATTGTTGACATTTTGAGGGATCAAAGGGGAGATATTCATTACAACTTCCTAGAAATAGGTCAAATAACTAATGCACAGTATTACAAATTGAAATTGTGCATAAAAAAATTGTTGTCATTAGAACCAGCTTTGGTGAGCTGAAAAGGCATTATTAATGTCATAATACAGCAAGACCTCCAAAAACTGAATGAATTGAAATTCACGGTTCTATATCCTCCACTATATTCACCAGACTTTTCTATTAACTAGCACTTCTTTAAACATTTGAAATCGTTTTTAATGAAAAAAAGCTTTGCCAATCACAAAGAGGTCAAAGCAGCCTTTTTTGAATTTATTAACTCTAAATTATGTGTTCGTTTAAACTGGGATAAAAATATTTTGTAATTGATAGCATTGATATAAGTGGAGCATGTTAGTCTTTGTGACCTTTTAAAAATTGCGTACTCAAAAGTTCATTTCATATGGAACAATCCAAAAATTGCACATATGAAATATTCTTAAACTAAATGAGACTCAATGTAAAATAAGTGAATTGGGAGAAAAGGAACTTAACAATGTTGTAACCATACATTTTCATTTTTTTATTCAGAACTAATAAAAATGTTTAATGACAAACATTTCATAACCAAGAAGTTAATAAAAAAAAATATACATACTTGGCAGTAACCAATAGCAGGATTCTGGTGAGCAAATGCCAATAAAACATTTTTTAATGATTCACGTTTTGAATCTGGAGAGGCAGTTTTGAAATAAATATTATCTGGAAATGTTCGTGGAATATCTGAAAATAAAAAAGTTATTTATTACAAAAATATGAAAACATTTTATACCCAAAAATCAAAGCTGTTGTATTGATATCATAATGGTAAAAATGAAATGGATATTTATGAAAGTATGAAAAATATGAATGTATCTCATACTCAGAATAAAGTATGATATAAAAAAAAGCTAATAATATTCACAACTCCATAATTATACGAGTTTGGTAAATTCATTTTAATATTTTAGCATAAACATTATAAATATAAAATTAATGAAAATTATATACACCCAGAACTATTTGAAATTTTTCCTAATAGAGTATTTCCTTAAATGCTGTTAAGTTTGTTTGCTTCTTAATCCTGTTATAATTCTACTTTTGCTAAATACAGCTGTAATAAGAAGAAAAAAAGATTCAAGATTGAACTGTGCTTTAAGACAAGAGAAGCATTACGGAGGAAAATAATGAGGATTAGCTTATTTATAAGGTAGGAAGCCTTATAAAGATTCCATCGTACAGTTAAAAAGATATAAATTGGAACAGATAATAGGAACCATTTTCAGATATAGGTTGGAACAGATAATATTTTCCACTAATGAAGTTGGTGCCTGGTATAAAAAATTATTTTTAAATTACTATAAATTATAAACATTTTTCCCTTAATAAAATTGGAAAAGCTAAAATTAATTACATATAACAATATTACATTTAATTTTAGCCAGAAAAATTGTGTTTAAATCACTTTCTAGCAATTTTTTAACTTAATGCCATATTATTTTGAGTTACTAAAATCAATAAACCAAATTTTTATTATGTGTATAATTATAAACAAAACAAATCAAAATCACAATAAAATTATAATATATAC
This sequence comes from Caerostris extrusa, assembly GCA_021605095.1. Classification (NCBI taxonomy): domain Eukaryota; kingdom Metazoa; phylum Arthropoda; class Arachnida; order Araneae; family Araneidae; genus Caerostris; species Caerostris extrusa. The sequence continues at coordinate 19,005 of BPLR01015846.1, forward strand.
AATGCAAATAAAATGATTATATTTTTAAAAAAAAATAATGTATATGTATTAAAGATATTTCACACATAATTTTTTTTTTAAACTTAAAAAAAAAGTATATCATGCTATAAATTTGATTGTATAAAAAAAATGGTAAATATTTAATATTTCTGAAAGGTATCTTTAAATTGTTAATAAAATACTTTTAGAAAATAACAAAACCGTTATGTCATGAATTTTGATTGCATATTTGTTAATGTATGCACTTATAAAAATCTTCTTATCACGAATTTTATATTTACATATTTGTAAAACATTAAACATTGCACAATAAATATTTGATACAAATTTAAACAAAACCTATACTTGAAAAATGTAATAAATCTGGAAAAAATTTAACATGTATTAACAAAATACTTTAATGTTTTTAACTATTATGCACTTGCATAGTAATTATATATGCAAGCGTTGAAAATTACTACAATTTGAAAAAATTACCAAGGTCAATGGTTTCAATGATTTCTTGTTTTAACGGTCTTCTTAAAATAGTTGTATAGAGGTCTGGCTGTTGATCTTTAAGTTCTTTAGCACCACTTATCATTGACCAGACCTAAAAAAAAAAAAAAATTGTTTTTAATTTAATTTTAATACTTTTAAACAATTCTACATCATTTTATATAACCCTTAATTAATAAGACCAAGAAAACTGTAAAGTGTATGTTTATTCAAAATGTAAGCATGTAACAAAATATAAAAACCGCCTAATTTTGATTCTAACAAAATTAAAATTTTCTCTTATTTCACTGAAAAGCTTCAGTTTATATCTTAAATTTTTTTGTTAATAATAAATTTAATAAAATAAATTATTATTGAAATTAAATTTACTTACCACTCCCCTGTGGCTACTAGGAATTCCTTTCCGTACATATCTTTTAACTAGAAAACAAAACTAAATATTAATAAGGTAGCTTACATATTTATGTTAAAAAATGCCAGTAATTAAAATTAAACATAAATAAAGATGTCTTCAAAAGTCTCAATCAACCAATATCTTAAATTAAAAGATTTAAGATGAAAGACAATAATTTATATGTAATGGGATTATTTATATGTAATAAATGTGAAAAGTAAATTCTCTATTGTCCTTCTCGCAAATATTTGTCAAAAATACATTAATTTTTCAATACTTTTGTGTTAAGAGTACAATTTGTTTAATTGGCTGTTTTTTTAATGTAGAGTGTTTAAAATGAAAATTAGGATAATTTTCACTCACATTTCACACTTTTTGAAAAATAATTGTGGCAAAGATTTTTGTGATGAGACATGAATGAGTTCACAGTGAAAGATTAATTCTAAAAGAAAAAATTACACTGAACACTATTTTAATACACTGAAAATTAAATATTAATGAAAAGAATAATAAACAAAAATAAAAATAACAGAACCATCAATACCAAACAGAAATAAAAATTATATATGAAGCTTAAAACTTTACTTTGAATTAAATATATCTTTCAGGACAGTGCAAAAATATTTTTCTTTTGGTATGTCAATGATGCCATATGAATTTGATTAAATAATCTAAGAGGGAAAAAATAAAATAAGGATATATACGAAAAGGAAGAAATGATGGAAAGAAAAATATGAAAAAGAAAAGCATTTTTCCAAAATGCTTTCCCTTTCTTATTTGTCAAACCACAATATGATGTATTGAGATAAAGCAGCCCATAGGTTAACATATCTCAAAATCAGGATCAAATACTGATGAGCAGTTCTTTGCTAAAATTACTGTGCTAATTAATTAGCACAGCCCTCAAACATTTAGAAGAAAATTTGGTTTTGACTTCTAGAAATTGTATTTATGATTTATTGTCCAATGTTCTTGGTTGACAATCTCTTACTAGGTCACTTTTTATATGCCTTTCAGCAGTCATAAACCATAAATAAATATGTGAAATATATAACAATAGATATGTTAATTATATAATTGTAGCATCAAAACCACACTTTCAAAATGATAAAAGTTTGATGCTATAGGCATAAAAACCAGAATTTAATCGTTGTATGGTACGTCAGAGAGTAGCCATGAATTACTCCCAGATTATTTACTTTTTTTTTTTTTTTTTTTTTTTAAGATTCTTTTCCAGATCAAAAATCACTCTGCAGTTAATAGAAGAGAGATTAACAACAGTAAAGAAAAATGCAAAAATTATCCACTAGTAATGGAAAACTCAATGTAACTTGTTTTATTATTAAGACACAAAAAAAAAAAAAAAAAAAATCTTTACCACAATAAAGTGTAAATATTCAAATTTTATTTTAAAAAGTGACCCCAGTAAGCAAAATAATAGTAAAGCAAAGGAAACTTTTAAATACTTGGTAATTTTTCTACAAGGCATGCATTAAAATTTAAATTTCTAGTTATTTACCATTTAGCTAATAAAAAAATTCCATATTTAAAATATTGTTTTGAATTTTTACTAAAATTACAATTTCCTTTTACATCTCATAATGATAATATTCTTAATTTTAACTTTTAATAATTAATTATTAATTTTAGTATAACATCATACCACAAACTGTAATAAACAGAATCACATCAACTAAATTATTTTATGGTATTTAGTGGTAAATTAACATAGACTGTCAAAATTAGTAAACCTATCTATAAAGATAAGGAATGGTGATCTTAAAGTTTACTGTAAAACAATAATTCCCCATCATAATAAATTTTAAGTGATTTAGCCAATGTTTGAATATAAGGTACATTTATCAATGAATCTATTTTGATTCTTAAATATTAAAGTGTACTTTTTTTTTTTATAGGATTGCCTTCTGTTGAATATAAGTTCCTGTATTTCTAATGTACAATACAATTACATAATTATTAAAATATAGTTTAGTAATTATATTTGATGAATTTTTTTAAAAAAAAAGAAGAAAATAAAAAGGTCAAACTCAGCAGGTCTTGCAGAAATTTCATAGTTCTTTAACACATTTAGCCACAATTTTCTCCACTTAAGTATATTTTCTTTTTACAATACAGTAAAATATAAGAAAAAGCATTTTTGTGTTTATTAAAAAGTTATTGAATTGTATTTAGAAATTTTGATATACATAATTTTTTTTTTCCCATTAAACGTGCTAAAAATACACATTCAATTGAGGTTGGTAAATTGTTGCTGTTTTATATAAAAAAGCAGTATTGAAAATGTACAAAATCCCTTTAAACTCCTCCCATAGCAAAGCTAACTAAAATTTAAAGTTAAATAAAAATGTGTGTTCAAAAACGAAAAAAAAAATCAACACTCAACTGAGGTGGGAGAGGGAAATCTAGAACTGCTTTATGTAATAATTTTCAAAGAAATAAGCAATACTCTAATGGATTAATAACAAATTAATCACATGTTTTAAAACATTAATTACAAACCTTTATTGCTTTTATGGAATTCTTCTTTGAATTCAGTAGCCTATCCCATTTTTTGGCTCGTCGACTCAAAACTGTTATGTATTTAGACATAAAATCATCATATAGTTCATGATTGAAATCTTTGGGCCACTCAAATCCATAAGGGTCGACACTTAAATGAGAATAATAAACTAATTAAATCTCACAAATTTAAATAAAATGTCGAATATTATAAAAAAAAAATAATTTACAGCCATAATTTTTTACCCATTTTTAAAATATATATCATAATAAAAAATACATTTTTGTTAAATAGTAAAATTAAAAATTTAAGGCCAATTAGTGTTCAGGGAAAAAAAAAAGAAAAATTAATCTAATCAAATGTGTTTAAGTAAATAATTTTAAATATCGGCGGTTGATAAAGGGGGGCGTTTGTAAAAAGACTCTCATGATCATGAATATAATTTTATTCTATTTAAAATATACATAAAATAGAAAATGTATGATTAAATAGTTTTTACTTTGCTTTAGGAGGTTGACTCATAATATAAAACAGAAAGTATAGTTATACAAGAACAAAACACATATACATGAAAACCTATTAATTTTTAATGTTGATATTATCTAGCGGATTAATCCATTTTGTAAACAAATGGTTGCCAGCAAGAATATCGCTAATATTTTAAAAATTTATTACTACTAAATTTTTTTTTTCAAAATAACTAAATAAGATAATTTAAAAAAATGTATTTAATCAGTATTCTAGTGCGTTTATTCAAATTGAAAAAAAAAAAAAATAATAATATTGTATACATTTATACATGTACATTTCTTTATAATAATAAGCCAGTTATGCTCTTATTTATTTTAATTTGGATTAATAAAGTTTTTTTATACTTTCGCTTAATTAAGTATATTTATATAGAAAAATTTCCAATATATAATACAGTATATAAACTAATTTTTTACTTAATGGCAATAGCACTACAAAATTATCAAATACTGACTAGACGATTTGTTTGTTGACTGCTTTGAATATTATTCATACAGTTTCATCACGCAGTGACATACGAACAAAGTTCCAAATTCATAACATTTTGTTTAATTGTATGGTATTAAAAAGAAGCTATGGAAGAAATTCTTGAAGATTATATATCGTCAGAAGATTTAAAAGTAAATTTCATTTTGTTTCACTCAAAAGTTAAACTTTTTTTATTCCTTGAAGTTTTTGTAATCAGTTAATTAAAAAAAAAAAATGTTTTCCTATCAAACTTATTGCATTGTAATTTTTTAATTTGATAAGGAATTTTTTAAAAAAAATTCTGATAAATACTTTTATTACGTATCTTTAGTCGACTATGGCATATGGAAATAAAAACCGAAATGTAAATTAAGGTGACAAGTAAATTCAACAACGATAACTGATTAAACATGCGGAAGGCATTTTGTTTTGTCTTTAGTTCATTTTAAGGACTATTTTTTTTTTTTTTTGTTACTAACATAAGAAAACTTTATAATATATATATTTTTTCTCTAGCAGAGAATGGATTCTTTTTTGATTGTACAATTTCATTAAAGTCTTCTATCATTTTATTTATTGTAAAAATTATTTTTATAAAAATAACTTTCTTAAATTATTTTTGTAATTATTAATATTTTTTGTTAATCAATTTACCTAAATAAGCTTATTAAAATGAACATGTTTTTATTTAAACCATTAATTTAATGACAAATTTGTTTATTTGGTTTGGAATATGTGTTTTTATATTTAAAAAGAGATTATACTTATTATTATATTTTGACTTTTCCTATGTCCTTTAATTTGAAATTTTCTACTTTAGTGTAATAATGAAGGGCATTTATTATTTTTTAAAATAAAAAATAGCTAATTCATTTAAGTATTAACCAATATTACTCATGTTGATTAGTCATTTTATAGTTCTAAAAATATTTATGTCTTTATTTTGTTTTTTTTGCATTTTATGTTTCATCAAAATAGTATTGATTCTGTACTTCAGTTCTAAATTGAAAGATAATTATGATTTCTAAATAATTTTTGAAATTCACTTTAGTCTTTAATATAACTATTGTTTTAAAATAATTGATATTTTTCCTCATTTAGCAATATGAAGCAGTGTATCATAAGAAGCTTCAAGAAGGACAGGTTTCGCCCAAAGAACAATTTGATTATGCTTGGTGTTTAATCCGTAGTAAATATCCCACCGATATTAGAAGAGGTGTCGTTCTACTGGAAGGTATTTTTATATTGCTTTTAACCCCATAAATATTTCTCATTAAAAGAATTACTTTAATTCAAGATCAAATGTAAATGTTTTTAAAAGTTCATTTGATTAATATGTGTATACATATTTCTTTTACATTTCATGCAAAATTCTGCATAATATACTTTTTTGTGATTTAAAAAAATACATCATATAAATTATTATAAAATGTTGAATGATTTATTAATTTCATAAATTATTTAATTATTCATATATTGAAAAAAAATTTTATAAGGTATTCTTCAATTACATCTAGTTTTATATCTTACTAATATCATATAATTTATCCTTAACTTATTATATTATATGATTATTTTAATTTTATGAAGTTGTTTATTATTTTTTGCAGAAAAGTACATTTTTTTTAAACCATTCAAAAAAAGTATTTTTTTAACTATTTATATTAAAAAGATTTTACTCATCTACTTTTTACATGATACTTTAGTTTTAGTGTGAAAGCACTTTATTGGAAATTGGGCCTGATGGCTGAGTGGCTAGCGCTCAGTACAACAGGTTTCGGGTTCGAGTCCCGGCTGTGCCATGGATGTTTGTAGTGGTTTGGAATCCACTTTAAACCATAGGTCCAGGTCTAATATTATCGTAGAGCACTGCGAAGGCATTGTTATTCCATGTATAATTTATCTTAGTTACACGCTCCTGGGTTGTGCTAAGTGAGTGATGTCAATGCAGTCCTTCCTTATGGCATATAAAGATCACTTTCTAAGTATTTGCCAGCTGCATTAGAAAAAAAACTTCATTGGAAAACCTTTTTTTTTTAAATTCCTTCTATTAACTCACACTCTCCCTATATATATCTTGTTCAAATTTTCAATCAATAATAAAACACTTTTATTCATCCACTCAAGTTCAAATACATTTTTTTAACTTGTAGTGGATGACACTTTGATGTTAATATAGTTTTTTCAAATATTAATTCAGTAATTAAATTTAATTAATTAATTGTAGTTTTTTTTTAGATTTAAGTTGCATGTATCTACCAATAAAAGGGTGCCAGATAAACTTAAAAATGAATGAAAATTATTTTATAAAGGACTTCCTGCAATATAGTGAGAAAAAAAAAAAGGAAGAATTGACTTTAAAATTTTCTTTTTTATATTACTTGTTTTTTTCTTTACCTGAAATAGGAATTAAAAGTTAATTTTCTTAACATAACCAAGTAGAAATCCTTGTAGACTCTGCTGCACATTATATAAAGATACTAGTAATCTTTTTTTATCTATGTACTTTTCAATGAAAAATAAGTACAAATGATAATTATCAAATAAAAACAATTTTGATTAAGTAAAAAAAAAGTTTTATTTATATACATTTCATTACAGAATTTTTTGTTATAAAAAAATAAAAAAATAATAAAATCTTTCATAAATAAATTGACTTAAAATGGTTTTACTATTGTAAATGTCTTTTATTCTGATTTCCATTATTTTTTCTACCTTTAACTAATGTTAAAAAATATGTGTTAGCGGCATGTTCTTATAATGCTGCTAAATATACATATTTTAAAAAATTTCTTTCTCATTTTTTTTTTCTTCTCTTTTGTTAGATCTTTTCAAACTGGTGATGCAAATGCCAAAAGAGGTTATATGTATTATTTAGCTATTGGCCACACTAAATTAAAAGTAAGTACAGTTTTATTTTATTTGTTTAAATAATTTTTCTTATCCTTTTTACTATTGTATCATTGTTAAAAAATTTAAAAAGTGAAGTGTGGTGTTCTTTTAATCAAAAGTAATCAAAGTCATTATAAGAAAATAATTTTGTGATTATTTATATATTAACGAGTTTTTAATATTATTATTGATTAAATCAATACATAAATTATTTTATCAGGATTTAAATATTTTATTTATTAAATAATTAATTTAAGTTGTTTTCATGATAAAAAAAAAGCATTAGATTCAAACATTTAAAACTTTATCAAGTAAGAATTTATCTGTGGGAAGAAATTTTCGTTGTTAAAATAACTTTTTTTTTTTATAGAAATATCACAAATTTGGGCTATTCATAACCATGTATTAACCCACAATTTAATTTTTGTCCTAGTTGATTATATTTTACGTGGTAGTTCTGAAATTGTTTTTATCAAAATATTTCTAGGCTAAAAAACCTATAAAATGCACATAGGAACTATTTATCCATCTCTAAATTTTAAAAAAATTTGTTTTACATATAATCAGATTATAGACCAGAAATTACAATGATATTTCAGTGGTAATGTTTGCTTTTCACAATCTAGGAAAGAGAGAATAACTGAAAAACAAATACAAGCCTCGTATGTTCCTGAAATTTCTGAAAAAATAATGTCAAATTCAATAGCTCGTCATAAAAAATTTTGAATGTTGTAAAAATTTCTCGGATTGAATCCTGGGTTGAGGCAAATACAACAAGCTAATCATGGGCATTTCTTTCATTTTGGTTTAAATGGATGATAATAGGAAAAAACTGTTGCTCTAAGGTAGAGAGTGTGCTGTGGAATAACCACACAATTCAAGGAAACTACATTGTCATTTAATTTGTTTTCTCAGAAAAATGGATAGAAAGTGGATATTTCCGTTGGTTTGTTTGGAAGAGCGAAAATAGGGGCAATAACAAAACATGCAAATGAACTCGCATATTTGTAATTTTTGTGGAAATTCCTAGTGTTTCTTTTGTCTTGGTACTGTGCTAAAAATGCATCTAGATCATGACATACTACGCTTGCAGCTGATTGGAACATGTACTGTAAGCTCAACTTGAGGGAAAATCGGATCCCCTTGAGGATTCCCTTGAGAAAAGGGAAATGGTGTGAGATTAGCAAGTCTTCTATTGTGTCCCTGTTCACCAACTGGTTCTTTGAACCGAATATGAACCTTTTTTATGAAATCTTCAAAATGTTCTGAAAGTTGACTTCATATTTTTAGCTCTTTTAATTTTCTCTTTTTATTTAATTCATTTTTTTTTTTTTTATTTATTTCTAAATGTTTTAATCATTCTTGCACCTTCTATGACTAGAAGTCCTTTTAGAACTGACACTCAGCTTTATTCAATTTCATCTGTGAAATAGAATAAAGGGAAAAATTCTAACGCCAATTTGAATTATTAGAAAATGAAATTTTTGTACAATCCTTGTAAAGTGCTTGTTGTTAGAGCATATTTTATTTCATTTCTGGTTGTAGAATCTTGAATGTTAGCTTTTTATTTATAATTCTACCTTACTGTTCTTAATTATCCAGTTTCTTTAAACAATAGTAACCAGCTAGCATAAAGTCTTTCTAAAATTTATCAAATCAAATCAAACTGAGCTTACAATCAGAAATTCTCTATTATCATGCAATTCCTTTTTTTATTCATTTACAAATTTGTTCTAAAGCATTTATATGTATATTGTACATCTTGACATCATTTATGCAACAAGCAAATTAAGCAAGGAAACTACGCATATATCTACTCAACCATTCTTATTTTAGCAATTTCTGTTGTAATTCTTCTACAACTTTACATTTTATTTAATGCAGAACTTGAGTGGAGAAAATTAATAACTTGAATAAGTCATAGAATAATTTGAAATCATCAAATTTATATAATTTTTTTAATGTGATAAAAATTTTATTATTTAAACAATGTTTTTATTATATTAAAACATGTGATTTTTATCTATTTCTATTAAGTAGGAACAAACTAGAAAAATCCGTGGCCTTTATATTTTCCTGCAGAAAAATGTTTTAATATAGTTGCTTTTCATAGTAAAACAAGTTCAAAACAAAATTGTAAAGTAATAATTCTTAAAAGTATATATTAAAAGTACATAGCTTCTTAATTTTCATTTTGTAGTTAACTATAGATTTTAAAAACAAAATTTTGTATAACTAGTGAAATTTTGTCCTTGAAATTTTTAAAGAGTGTTCTGAAATTTTTATTCAGGGCCTGTAGAAGGTCTGCAAATATTTTTCAAAAAAGGACTTTTGGTTTTGAGACATATTATTTCTGGAGTTCTTATTGCTTAACATTGTGTACAATTCTGCATTATTATTTTATTTGCATTAAAATATTTAGAAATATATTTTTATCATATTTTGATTATAAAATTTTCAAAAATTTTCAAAATTTTGCTTCCATATTTACTTGTTTAGACATAAATATGCAATTTTAATATGTATCAATCTTATTATCATTAATGTTAGACACCTTGGTGATATTCATTTGTAAATTTATTTTTATATTAAAAATTTGATAAATTTTCTCTTTTGTTTAATTTTTATGTAAGATTTCAATTAATGGAAGTAATTTAAAAGATCCTAATCGAAAAAACAAATTTTTGTTATTTATTATGAGTTGAATGATTGAAATGTAATTTTTGTGTAATTAATAATTCATCATAATCATTAATTTTTCTTATTTATTCAGGACTATAACAGAGCACTAAATCTTTTGTCTAAGTTTCTAAGCATAGAGCCTGCTAACAGACAAGCACAATCATTACAAAAATATGTCAAAGAGAAAATGAGAAAAGGTAAGTTTTTCAGAGTTAAAATAAGTAAATTATCATTTTAAATAATGGTATATTTCTAAATGAGATTTTGAGTTAATAAATATTTCATAAATTTTATCTAAGTATAGGAAGAAAAAAAAAACAACTTTGAAACTTTTTTGTAATGTTTAAAAGTTATTTTTCATTTTAAGAGATCCTTTTTGCCTTTGTAAATAATTATTTAATTCGGATAAGATTCATGTGCTTTTAAATTAGATAAATTACTTATAAGAATGGAAATAATTAATATCTATTAATTATTAATCTTTTAAGCTATCAAGTTTATTTGTAATTTTCATTCACAAATTAGCTGCTCATTTAAAAAAATTGTTTATTGGCTTTAAAATAAAATTTTCTTTAACTGGGAGTTACAATCATTGAAATTAAAAATTTTATTTTAGTATATATTATTAATAATCTCCATTTTCTTCATCTACTCATTGAGTTTCTTTGTAATTTCTCAAAAGTTTTCTAAATTTTGTGACTTTTACTTTTAGTTCTACATCATATCTATGTAAAGTTTTTAATTAATGTATCTTATTGTAAGCAATAGCAACCCTAATGTTGACATTGAATCTCTTGGTTTTTCTCGTGATCATTCATGTCTATTATGCTGAGTCTGATTTGAATAGTACTTGTTAACAATGGCTGCACCAATTCATAATCTTGCTAACTGTGAAATGTTTTGTCCTATATTTTCTCAATGCAGATATTTACAATGAATTCTTTTGTGTTTATAAAAATATGATGAAGCTTTGGTAGTTCAATCAGCCCCCATACAGCTTGTACCTTGTAATTTCGACTCTCTCTTTTATTTAAAAAAAAAATCAAACAAACATTTTATTAGAAAACACTCCATAGTGAAGATAAGATCAAATGAAACATACCAACAGCAGGCATTAAAAATTCTATGGCTCTAAATTAAAGATGGTATCAATTTCATAATATTTTAATTCTGATAAAAAATAATGCATATGCTAGTAACTAAAAATGTATTCATTGAAATATTTGTATCGCTATTAGTAGCAATTAATAACATTCTTTATTTTTTAATTGATTCAGAAGGTCTCTTGGGAATGGCCATAGTTGGAGGTGCTGCTCTAGCAATAGGGAGTGTAGTTGGTATTGGAATGGCTC